>BGPR01039066.1:0-14449 GCA_013235015.1 Araneus ventricosus | reverse complement strand
GAGATTCAATATCTGGGGATGCTGATGGTGATAACTTGCATAATGAATTAATGATGCACAAAATCATTAATGATAATATTACTTATCCAATAAAAACTTGAAATTTATTGAAGTAAATAATTTAATTTTATCATTTTCCAACTTTTCTGCAATATTATTCTTTATTAAATTAAATTTATTCTTAAGAATATATTTAACTCTGCCAGTCACAATTTCAACAGGTGAAAAAAGTTTCTCTAAACTAAAAATAATTCAATCTTACGAAAAATAGTCGATCTGTCAACAGAGATTGAATCACTTGGATTCAAATGAAATAGAGAAAGATTTGTCAAAAGAAATTAACTTAGAAGGCATTATTGACTAACTTACAAGTAAGAAAGGAAGAAAAGTGCAATTTCAATTTTATAATGTTGAAAAATCGTGAAACATGTAATACTTAATAATAAACTTTTTTAAAAAATAGTTTTTCTATATAATGCATATTAATATTTTGTTATCTTATAAATATCTTTAACAGGTGTGATGTGAAGAAATAGAGTTTTACTAAATTTCATATTTGAAAAAATATAAGGCGATGTTTTTTGAAAAAAATTAAGTCTGTAATCAGCACTCATTTTACATTCGGAATTTTGCTGATGATTTAATTAAATTTGTTTCCGATTCATTCAAATGTATAACTAAAGTTTTCTTCTACCTGCGAAGAAATTTCTTTAATTTATTTTGACACTAAAGAAATTGTGTAAAATTTAGGTTTAAATAAACTGGTTTAGAAAACAATCGAAGGTATTATAAATTGACGGGGCGGCAGAAATTAAATGGCACGATAGCGGCTTTGTCTCTAGAGACGGTCCTGAGTATACCCGAGAACTCGGAGCCAGGACGGCTTCCTGTCGGTTCGGTGGGTATATGTGGAACTTTGTTTAAAAAAACTTTACAATCTTAGATTTCTTTACAATTTTGAATTCAGAATAACAATGAAAAATAATTTAAACAGTTGTAAACGTAATAAAGGACAATTGAACATACAAGAGCAACAATAAAACATATAAGAAATATTTAACATATCATAAAGATTTGAAGAGAAGCTTCTCATTCTCGTGAAGGAAATCCATAAGATTTTGAATCCTACCTCGAGAAAAAGGATTCAACATGACTCTTAGCCACCATAGTTGTATACGATCTGTAATAGGCTTTGTAAGGTGATATGAACTTGTCAGGGCACACTCTGTTGCATAATGAATAGGGCTACCTTGTTAACAACAGCCACAAAAGTCAGTTCCAGACTTCTGGGAATGCGGGGAAAAAAATTGTATGTCTTTCTTCTTAGAAGGGGAAAATTTCTAAAGTACAGAAAAACCCCGGTTAACCGTATTTCGGGTCATTCGAAATGCCTCTGAAATCGAAAAAGGACAATCTGTACTTTAAGGGAATATTTGCGAAGGAGAGACTTTTTGCAACTTTTTTCCCACTTACGCCTATCCAAGAAGGTCAGTGATTAATTTTAGAAAGCTAAAATTAAAACTAATGGGTATTAACAATATTAATTACGATATTGTTTACCTTTGCATGACAGGTGCATTGCGCCCGAACTAGATGGTGCAAATGTCCCGCCCGACTGAGGGTTAGCTTGAATAAAGAACACATGTGTAGCATACAAAGACAGTTTTGAATTCGTTTTAAACTCAAAACATTTCAGAATTACGTATTGTAACTAGATACAACAGCTAATAGATGTTTATAGTTTAACCGAAAAATTCGTTATCCAGAAAGTCTCTCTCCCCCTATTTTTGGTTCGGTTAATAGGGGTTGTACTGCAATTTCAATGTTTAACAAATGAAAGCGATGCTATCGTTTATCACTCGCAAGCGGGAATCTTCTTTACGTCCTCTTCCTTAGTTGCATAAATTAGTCAAGAATAATACCTACATTGACTCGTCTTAATATTGATACATTTTTGTCAAATATGCAGATTATGGCAAAAAAGTGAACAGGATGTTTAATGGAGTCCCATAGTTCTGAAGAGGTCTTGGTTTTTGTAGTACTACGCGGATTCACCTCCTGAAATTTGCTCGATTTCGCGACTTATGAGCATAAGGGTACACAGTACTTCGCTTCCTTTTCCGTTCTTATTATTCTGATGTATCGAAAGAAACTTATTATCTAATCTTAGAGCTTTTAGCCTTTGCAACATTCATGTTTTCATATCGCATCCTTACGAAATGTCTTTAAAATTTAAAACTAACTTCGTTTTACCAGCCTAGATATAGAACTCTAAGCTTCCTATGAAACAATTACAAGCCATGGATTCAGACTTTATTGGTGACCAAAAAATTCAATACTATATATAGAAATTTAGGTAATATTAAAAGTGGTAATAACAAAATTAATATAATAAAGTTGTAATAAAATTGGTAATAGAGTGGTCTTTTAGAAATTTTCAAAGCTAGATTCCTAGGTATTACAAATGTGATATTTCATTTTGATAATAGTAATTCGTTTTGTTTCAATAATAATTCGTTATCTTTTGTAATAAAAGTTAATGGTTTAACTAAAAATATCGTACGGAAACAGCTCTCCCCCTTTAGTTCGGATAACCGGCGTTGTATTATACTTCTTTTTAACATTACTACCGTTTGCCCATTACTGCGCACGCGCAGTAATACAGCGTGTTTGTTTCTACTATATGGTGCGTAAGAAGAAGAAGCTACTGTCTATAATACAGATATTAGAAGCGGGGTTCTTAAATGTTTTCTACTCAGGAAAATATTTGTTCGTGTTGAAAATTCCAAAATATTTTTTTTAAATTATAAAATGAAATCTTTCTATGTTTAGGATCGTATTTGACGGACGGATATCTTTGAATGGAAATCAGACAGGAGCATATGTCTTAATAATGTAATTAAGCAGCATTTTGAATTCGCTTGTAGGACTTGTTTGGGAAATGAATAAACGTAAGACACTATTTGCACATGGGAGCCATCGGGAGTGACCGAGAGGTCCAGGATCACTTACGGACCGATCTCGAGCGCATTCTCCCGTCTGGATTGTTCTGACAATATCCAGAAGGTACGGCTGGTCTTTACTAAGATCAGTTTTATTTATATTGATTTCATCTAACTCCATTGCTTCGAAATTTCTCACGATTAGTCAGTTTGCTTATTTTCCCAAACATGATGCTCCGTCCAAATATTCAAATTAAATGTTTGAATGGTAGCCCTTTGAAGTGAAGAAGCATATGAACCACTGCAGCGAGCGCTGAATTTTAAGCTATGCTGCGGAGAACACCATTTTTCCATCCTGTGTTTGTTGATGCACCATCACAAATAATTGATTCAAATTCATTAATGTCAACATCATTATCTTCCAAGTACTTAAGATTGCACTTAGCTATATCACTAACGTTTCCACTTGTTGGTGTGACGTGACCGACATATTGCCCACCTCTTTCCTTATTCTTCGGTATATTTTAGATCCTATTTTTTCTTGAAAGGTAGTATTATTTTTCTATAATTAAAATTTATTCCCTTTGATACTATTAGCCGATCCATAGTTTGTATTATAGCTTGTTCTGCCTTCTGTTTCTTTCTCCTTATCTTGCTTTTATCTATCACTAGGGACTCGCATTACTCACATTAGAGTGATTCCTGAACCTGGTGGGCAAGATGTCGGTCACGTCACATCAACAAGTGGAACCGTTTGTGATATAGTCAAGTGCATTCTTAAGTGTCTGAAAGGTAATGATGTTGACATTAATGAACTGGAAGCAATTGGTAGTGATGGTACAGTCGCCAACAAAGAAAATGGGTCACCTGTGTAACTCTGGTATTTATTATCAGGTCTTCATAAAATTAGTGTTGATATGAGTGGCTCAAGGGTCAGAGGTTTATTCAGTTGAAAAAACTGATTGACCAAGATAGTTAACATAGTTAATTAACTTCTATCTCGGAATTTTCATTTTACGTCTATCATTTTTTTCCTCTGATTCGACTCCCCGCCCATAAATTAGCCACCACAAAATTTTTTTATAGAGTTTTGATTAAAATTTCGAGAGTTATATGGTTTTGTAAAATGGACTTTCCCATGCTAAAGGAATTTTAGGAACTTTTGACGATATCTCGGAAAATATTATATATTTTTCAAAATATCTTCATTCCCTAAAATAACACTTTATACACTACTTTTAACACTTTAAAATAATACAAAATAACTCTAAATTTACATAAAAAGTCATGAAAAAAAATTCATCTATACTTATAAAAGGCAATGTTTGTGTGTGTGCGTTCTGCGTGTCTGCGTGCGATGTCCAGACGAATCTATCGCACTTACAACCTTGAAATTTGGCACGAATGTAGTCGTAATGGTGACTGAATGCACCCCGAAGCCGAAATTTTGAAATTTAATCTAGAAAATTTTTTTATTTAATGTTTTGTGTTGTTTTGGTTGATTTTTCGCACTAATTTCTCAATAGAATAGTTTCGAATAAGTTTACGACAAAAATATATACACCATCGGAAAGAGCATGCGATTTCCGTTCTAATGAAGTTAGTTTTGAATTTCTAACTCAATTCACTGAATTTTGAAAAAAACTTGAAAAATAGTCTTTTTTATGGTAATTTTTAATAAAGATCTCTTTAAATTATCGCATCTGACGTTCCAACATCTCTATAGTTTTCAATTTTTTTTCAGCCTACAAATGGAACGTTTATGTCGGATTTGAAACAAGAACTATTAAAATATCTTTTTTCGTATTTTAAAAATTAATTTTTCCCTGATCGGTTCAAACAGTTTTTTCGTAGCAAAATTTAACAGCGAGTGCTTCTCCGGACCATCCTACAACGCATTGTTGCAACGTGACCTTCTTCGCGGCAGGTGACGTCATTCGCAAAGAAAAATAAGCGGGAATATCAATAATGTGTATTTTTTGTTTTGATTTTGTTTTCCAAACTTTTTTGTGCCATTGTGGGCAATTTTTTTCACCCACCTTTTTGAAGTTCTGATTCCACGGGCAACGCCATGCGCGTACTGCTAGTAAATAAATAAAATTAATAATTTTAAAAAAACCTTTTAAACATGACTGTGAAAAAAAGTGAATTCTAACATAGTAAAATTCTAACATGAGTGTAAAGCTGAGACGTTATAACGCTGGTTTTCAAAAAATCAAGCACATATCTATAATAGTTGCCGAAATATTTACAAAAAACTGCAAATTCCCACTGTTGAAAGATAATGCCCACTTTTTGAGGGACAGTTTTTTATATTTATTTGCATTTATCGGTACAGTCTTCATAAAGCTCGTGATTCATGAAAAGTAGACAGATAAATGCAAATAAATATATATATAAATATGCATTAGAGTTTGGCCAACGGGGGCACAGTCTCACCGACGGGAGGGCACGACCTTCTGTATTGGGGGGCAACTGTAAAGAAATTAGTCTTTAATTTTCTTTATTTAATAACTAGTTGAATACACAGTAAAAAACTTTTCCCCGATGGGGGCACTGCATCCCCGATAGGAGGCCCTGTCCTCCCGGTTCCCCCACTGGCGCCAATCCTGGTTCAAAATGTGCAATTTTCGCAGAACAAAGTTGGCGCATATCAAGAATGAAATTTCCAGTCACTTCCTGTAGTGTGCCAACGGAAATGCAGGTACATGCCTAAAGATCAACTGTTCAAGCTCCTGCGGGGTTGAAGGTTTGTTGAAACCCGTGTGCTTCCATGTGCCCTAAAAGAAGTAGTCTCAGGAGGGTTATATTTTGAATATGGATAAAGTGACCATTTATTTTTTCCCTCAAAATGGGACATTTTTTAATTTTTAGGTAAAATTATGTGAATTCATGAAAACACATATTTCTTCAGTTTTTATTTCTTAATGAAAAGAACAGGAATAAACACGTGAAAATAAATAATTCGTGTGTTCTTGCATTTTTCTGAAGAACACATTTTTGCTTCAGTACATTTGGTGTTGATTTAAGAAAAGAATGAAATTCTGGGCAGGATTTCTTAAAATTTATTTTTCTAATGAAGTTTGCTTTATAAACTTCGACTGGCAACTGTATTTTCAAGTTCGTCCGCAACTTATTCAAAAAGATAAAGACCCTTTCTACGACTACATTAGCGCTGGTCAGACATAGATTATATTCAATAATTATACTAAAGTTCGCATGATTTATATTATTGGCGTTAAAGTTTTGAACAGCTCCTCCCAACGACTTTCGGTCTAAATATTCCCAGTGTTTCATTCTGCCACTTCATGAGGTGTAATAAAGTTAGAACTAATTGCGAAATAGGAGGCTTCTGACCAACCTAAATATGTGTGACACGTATAGCGCATGATCCGTCATCGCCGGGCTACTAGACATTACCGTCGGATTTTTGATTTTTGGCGCCTTATTGTTTGAAATTGTTATCGTGGCTTGCTCTCTCTCTGAAAACGGGACATTTCGGAGTCCCGAAGCTGTGCTTTGGGAAAAAGAGCCAGGCTACCAAAAAACGGGATTGTCCCGCTCACATCGGTACGTATGGTGACATTAAGTATGGAGGCCAACCATGCGTGTTCCAGTAAATGTGAATAGTTCAAAGCAATGTCTATATTCTGGAAATTTCAAATTGGTTATCATTTTACTACTATTTCCATTGACACATTACAGTGGTGATTCGAAATTTCTCGGTATGCACTACCTCTTAGCTGCACGGTTTGAATCGATTGTGACGTGATTGCTTGCAAAAGACAAATGGGTGCAAAAAAGACAAAAGACTTATAGTCTATTTCTCAGACTCCGTATTACTCTAAATAATCATTAAGTGTTCATTAAATAAATGCTTACCATTTCAAGGAACACTCTTCATTTCAACCTGAAGTCTTTTTCTGTGAATTAAAAGTAATGGCTCGCTCAGTTATCCCTACTAAGATAGCAGAGCCATTATACTTTTCAGGACTCCCTGAATCCGAAAAAACCATTTTTTGAACTATCTTTGGAATTTGTCGAATTGTCTGTCTGTGACCACGATAGTTCAAAAACAAACTTCATGGTTGAAATTTGGTATAGAATAGAACAGAACACCATTTCATGCCTCACGACTATAACCTTTTGGTTATTTAAACAGTGTATCGGAAGACGCTCCTCAACTGTCTGGCAAGTCATGACAGAGGTAGTAAGTTAGTAAAGGTAGTCTAATAAGATGACAATTGTCGGTTACTACAAAATCTCAATCATGGACACCAAAAACACACACGGGTAAGTTTGACTTATTATGCCAAACGAAAGAGAGTGATAGAAGAGCCCATGGGGATCATAAAACGCTATAGCAACCCTGTCCCATCTCTAACCGTTTGCAAGCTATGGCGGATAAAATAATTTTGCTAAAAATCGTGAAAAAATCCAAATTTAAAAAGTTTTTAGCAGATCCACGTTCAAAAAGTACATATTCTAAAAGAGCAGTTAAAATCCTTTAAAATGACGCCACTTTCATCAAAAAAACCTGTATTTAAGCCGAGTTACAAGCGCCGAAACGTTGACGAAATGCAAAATCGAATCGTCGCCAAAATCTTTAATATTGAATACAGCAAACACCGTTCAAGCTAAAATCTGTTAAATTTACCTAAAACTTGTCCATTCTATCAGCTTTCGAATAAGCCTACCATAAACCATATCAGTGTTTTACTTCATGAGAAATTTAGTCTTTCGTTGGCAATACATCACTGAAATAGTTTGGAACACATCTGCATATCCGAAAGAGTTCATAGTGGCGGATTTGCATACATTCCATTTAACCACCATCGTTTCATTGCGACTTTTTGTTGAATGTTGACACCGATTTCAGTGATGAATTGCCAACGAAAGATTAAATTTCTTCTGAAATAAAACACTGATATGGTTCATGGTAGGCTCATTCGAAAGTTGATAAATTGGACAAGTTTTTAGTAAATTTGACAGATTTTATTTTGAACGTTGTTTGCGGTATTCAATATTAAAGATTTTGGCGACAATTCGATTTTGCATTTTGCCAACGTTTCGGCGCTTGTAAATCGGCTTTAAATACAGGTATTTTGATGAAACTGTGTTATCGTAAAGAATTTTAACTGCTCTTTCAGAATACGTACTGTTTTTGAGTGTAGATCTGAAAAAACGTTTTAAATTTGGATTTATTCACGATTTTTAACAAAATCGTTTTATTGTTAGGCTCATCGGAGTTATACATTATATATTTAAGATACTCATATGTTGCCGCTTAACGAGCATCACCACCTATCTCAAAGTTTCAAAGAGATAGAAAAACTGCATTTTTAGCAATTTTTTCACATCTGATACTGACATGTGTTCTCCTGTTCATGTCTAAGCTAAATAAATGCTGGAACTACTGATTGAATTGTATAAATCAAGAATGGAGGAAATACTTTTCTGCATTCTTGATTTTCTGGATTATCTATATTGGCTGAATGAACTCGCCGGGAAATCGTGCTTTTCCCTGCGGGACTTCATTATCTCTGGCTCGCCGACCCGTCAATTAAATAAAATGAATGAGCCTCAATAACACAGTAACAAAATACGAATGCGGCAGAAAAAGAACGTGACAAACGTATTTCCATAAACTGCAATAATATAATTATATCATTGTGTAGAATGGAACTGGGATGGGTCGTGCATAGGCTCTACGAAAACTGCGGTACCTCCAATTTTTTCAAGGTATAAATATAATCAATAATTATTTAATTAATTTTGCATCTAATATTCAAATCCATCAACAATTTAAGGCTTTTTTCGTTTTAGAGCCTCCGATCTTCTATATCTTTATCAACCCAATGTACCCCAGAATTTGGAGCCAGGACGACAAAATGTCGGTTGGTTGGGTATACGTGTAACTTTATTTAAAAAGAAGTTTGCAATCTTATATTTTTTAACAATTTTGAATTCAGAATAACAATGAACAAGAAATTAAACATTTGTAAAAGTAATATAGAACAAATGAACGTATAAGAAACAACAATAAAACATAAAAACATATAAGAAATATTTAACATATCATAATAATTTGAAGAGAAGTTCCTCATTCTTGTAAAGGAAATCCATAATATTTTGAATCCTACCTCGGAAAGAGGGTTCAGCATTACTCTTTGCCACCATAGTTGTATAAGAACTGTTGTAGGCTTTGTAAGGTGATGTGAAGTTGTCAGGGCACATTCCGTTGCGACGTGAATACGGCTACCTTGTTAACGCCAGCCACCAGTCTTCTGGGAAACGTAGGGAAAAAACTGTATGTCTTTCTTCGTAGAAGGGGAAAATTTCTAAAGTACAGTAAAACCCCGGTAAACTGAAACCCGGGTTATCCGAAATGCCACTCAAGTCGAAAACCCCAAACGCACGAACTGTACTTCACGGAAATATTTGCGAAGTTGCGACTTTTTTTGCAACTTTTCCCACTCTTTTTTTTAAGCCTTCCCAAGAAAGTCAGTGATAAATTTTAGGAAGCTAAAATTAAAATTTATGGGTATTAACAATATTAATTACGATATTGTTTACCTTTACCTGTCAGGTGCATTGCGCCCGAACTAGATGGTACAAATGGTCCGCCCGGCTGAGGGTTAACTTTAATAAAGAACACAAGTGCAGCCTACAAAGAGAGTTTTGAATTCGTTTTACACTCAAAACATTACAGAATTACATACAGTAACTACATACAATACGTACTACATGTTTATAGTTTAACCGAAAAATTCATTGTTCGGAACGTCCTCCCCCCCCCCCCCTTTAGTTCGGTTAATACGGGTTACACTGTAATTCCAATTTTTAACAAATGAGAGCGCTGCTATCGACTATCACTCACAAGCGGGAATTTTCTTTACGTCCTCTTCCTTAGTTACGTAAACAAGTCAAGAATAATACCTACATTGGCTCGTCTTAATATTGTTGTTGTAGTACTTCGTGTATTCACCTCATGAAATTTGGTTGAAGCCGCGATCTATGAGGATAAGGGTAAACAGTACTTCGCATTTATTTCACTTCCGTTGGCGTTCTTATTCTTCTGTATCGAAAACTACTAATTATCCAATCTTAGTTCTTTTAGTGTTTTCATTTCACATCCGTACGAAATGACATTAAAACTCACTTTCGTATACCAGCCTAGATATAGAAATCTAAGCGTCTTATTATAGAGTCGAAAACGTTTTTCAACAATTAATTGGAAATCAAAATTTTGTTAATATATATAGAAATTTCGGCAATATTAAAAGTGGTAAAAATTCTTTCAAATTTTTTAAATCTAGATTCCTAGGTATTTACAAAGATGATATTTAGTTTTGATAACAATTCGTCTCGTTTTGCCATAGAAGTTCATGGCTTAACTGAAAAAATCGTTACGGAAACGGCCCCCCCCCCTCTTTAGTTCGGTTAAGTGGCGCTGTATTATACTTCTTTTTAACATTATTACCGTTTGCCCATTACTGCGCACGCGCAGTAACAAGGCATATTTGTTTATACTATATGGTGCTTAAGAGAAGCTGCTGTCGAAGATAAAGATGTTAGAAGCGGTGTTCTTAAACGTTTTTCAACTCAGAGAGAGTTAGAAGAGTTAAGAGTAACCTCTAAGACTTAATTTGTGCCAGTCTGCTATTATGTGTTTCGACCATCAGCTGAATAGACTTCACAAAATTTAAATGACATTATTTTCTATTCCTCATCAACTACCGACGAATTGATTAGGATTTACTTTCCCAATTCAAACACCAAATTGAAAATATTATCTTCAAAATGTTGAAAGCAAGCAAACAAAAATTATAACTTTTCACAAAAATAAATAAGTACTTTTTCTTTTCTTGATTCCAAAAATTGTCAGAAGTAGCAAATGAGGTCTTGATTAAATATATAAATTGTACTTCAGTACGTGAAACTCCTTTATAGCACTCTGAACGGACAATTTTCTTTGTAGCGGAGGGTGGCCGCTGTTGAGAGATTTCACTGTATTTTAATTATTTTTGGTAAATAAATACGAAAATACCATCTTAAATGTGCATGTATTTCAACCTTACATTTCAATGATTGTTTTATTGTTCAACCACAGTTAGATAATTTTTTTAAACGACAGTAAGAACTGCAAGAAAGAATTTAAAATAATCGTATTAAATTTCAAATTTTTTAAAAATTTATTAAAAGTTTCAATTGTTTAGTCACAATTTCTTTTTTAAAACTTACGTTCATCAAGTCAAAATTTGATTATTATTTTTATTAAATTAAAATTTAACTATTCGAAATTAATTGAAAAAAGCAAAATTTAAGTTATGCCGAATGTAGTATAAGTCACATCACCCCTTCACGGATACTATGTACAAACAACCACGGGATGGAATTATATTTAGCATAGGTCAAAAATTCTTAAATTGTCCAGGAATCTTTAATCTAAGATCTATCGATTTTCCGAGAATCGAATTTTAATAGGGCGCGAAAATTGTGTATTATCATGCTAATCAATGGAAAAAATTATACCTTTAATCTTCGGTTCGCGAAAAAAAGCCTAAAATTTGAAAAAAATGACAAAAAGCAACAATATTTAACTCTACGATAACATTTTACAGGCTACAGATTTTGGTTTCTAATAGCAACTAAGTACCATTTATAGTTTCCTGATGACAGAAAAATTATATTTCAGAAACATGTTCTACATTTTGGATTCGCGCAAAGGGCCCAAATATTAGAGTTTAGATGAAAAATGGAAGTTTTCACAGTTTCAAAAATAAATTCAATGTTGTATTTTAAATTATAAAATGAAAGCTTTCTATGTTTAGGATTGTATTTGACAGACGGATATCTTTAAATGGCAAATCAGACAGGAGAATATGTCTTAATATTGTAGTTAACAAGCATTTTGAATTCGCTTGTAGGGATTGTTTGGGAAATGGATAAGCGTATGACCCTGTTTGCACATGTCAGCCATCGGGAGTGACTGAGAGGTCTAGGATCTCTTACGGCCAGATCTCGAGCGCATCGTTCTCTCTGGATTGCTGTGACAATATACAGAATGTACTGTTGTTTTTTACTAAGATCTATATTATATAAAATGCTTATGCGTGGCGCAAAAAGTACCTTTATTTCTTTCTCCCCGTTCGCAACAATCAGTTTATTTACCAATCTCAACCCTGACGCGAGCATTCCGCTAACCGGTTGAGCTAATCGTTTACGTATTACAGGAGAAGTCGTTACTTTTTTTGAATGTATTTAGTTAAAATGAGCTCTTTGCGAACTGCTGAATATAATTTGCTTAGAAGAGAGCAGTGTGCAAAGGAATCCCAGGTTGAGAGATTTTACCGAAGATCGGCCAGAAATACCTCGGACAGGCTTAGGCGAAACAGAGCTCGCAGTGAGCAACAAATGGCTAATAGGATGAATTCCCGAGTCGAAACGGACGTTTCCGAGCACGATTGCGCTATGATGACGGAAATATGCAATTTTTGTCAAGCACTTTATTGGCGAAATGAATTGAACTTCAGCAACAAGTATACCAAATGCTGTCACGACGGCAAAGTTCGTTTACCGAATCTGACGGAAACTCCCGTTCTTTTAAAGGAATTGCTTACTAACAATTCACTAGAGGCCAGAAATTATCAATAGCATATAAGGGAAAATATTAATGTTTTATTAATTAATTTAATCAATTTATAAATTTGTCAATTTATAACAGCATATAAGGTAGTACAATGCTGCACTAGCGTTTGCATCTATGGGGGCTGAAGTAAAATCACCTCCTGGCAATAGCCCATATTGCTTCCGAATCCACTGTCAGATTTACCACAGGACTGCTCCACTGTATTCTGATGAAAGATTTAAACCTGGCTATGGACAATTGTATATTTTTGATGCCTCTGAAGCCAATAGCCGGCGTTTGGAAAACAATCCATCTTGCCTAAGTTCTGTGATGAAGAAGTTGGATGCATTGCTACGTACAATAAACCCTTATGCTGAATCATATTTGCAAAGGCATCATTTGATTCAATCAAATTCGACTGTAAACGTCAAAATCATTTATAATGGAACATCCCGACTTGGATATGCCTCGATATAATGCACGTACTTGCAGGGCAGGTTGCAGCCATATTTGTCGGAGATGATGGCGAACCGCCAGCAAATAGAGATATATGCATGTATCCAATTGGAGAGGGTTGTAAAATTATATCTCCATTAAATCAATGTAACAATCCAATGGCTTATCCATTGCTCTTTCCTAGAGGGGAGCAGTGTTGGCCAAATGAGATTGAGCATGTTGAAGAGAGATTTTTTGTCAAAACAAATAGAGTCACTCAATTGCAGTTTTATGCATATAGACTTTCAGTTCGTACTGTCTTTAGTCTTTTGCATAGTAGTGGCAAATTATTTCGGCATTATGTAGTAGATGTCTAAGTGAAAACTGAAGAATCTTGCCTTAACTACATCCGCTTAAATAAAAAATATCTAAGAATATAATTTTACAGGGGACTCTTAGATGCTCTAACAACTCGAGCTTCAATTAACGATTTACGAGTGGGGAAATTAATTTTACTGCTTCTTCTTCTCAAGAAAGTCCCCGTTCCATGCAACAGAATTATCAGGCCGCAATGACTATGGTCAGGAAATAACGGGCGACCTGACATATTTATGACGTTTACCTGCAACCCGTCATGGCCTGAAGTTTTAACTGCCATGCAAGGTCGGGAAAAACCTGAAAACAGACCTGATATTGTCGAAAGAGTTTTTAAGATGAAGTTATTGGAGGTCTTGGAAAACCTTGTAGAACGTAAAGTATTTGGGTGTGTAACTTCCTACATATATGTTATCGAATTTCAAAAACGGGGCTTGCCTCATTGTCACATTTTGAAATCGTAACCAAATGTATGGTCCATGGCCCCAGTGGTATTATAAATCCTAATGCTCCATGCATGAAAGATGGTGATTGCTGTAAATAGTTCCCAAAAGCATTCAGAGAGGAGACAGAGGAAAATGTAAATGGCTATCCAGTTTACAAAAGACGGTGTATAGAACCAGTTAGAGTGGCCAAACATTACATTGATAACCGCGGGATAGTACCATATAATGCATGGTCATCTAAAAATACAATGCACACATCAATGTAGAAGTTTATGTATCTGTAGAAAGTGTCAAATATTTATACAAATATGTTTACAAAGGTCCTTATGCAGCCTCCATTACGTTAAAAAATGATGTATTTGTGCTACCAGAAGATTTTAAATGTAGAAACTGATGAAAAATTCACTTTAGGAGTTCATGCAATTTCAAATAATTAAAATTTAATTTTAATAATTAATGAACTTATAATTTCCTAATACTAGCAAAAACTCCTAATTGTATCGCGGGCGAGCGAAGTGAGCCGGGATCACACAGTGATTCCGAAAGAATCACAAGGTAAGCAACGTGATTCTTGGAGGCTGGCGAGTGGAGCGAGCAGGGGGTGTAATATATATATAAAG
>BGPR01039064.1:0-14450 GCA_013235015.1 Araneus ventricosus | reverse complement strand
GGAACCTTGCCAGTACTCCTGACCTTGACTAGAAACTTGGCGACAAAATTAAGATACTTGAATCGTCGAGAATTATGGTCCTTTCTCTCATAGGAGTTGAGATCCAGATTTCTCCAGAGATTTCCATGCGGCGTCACGCCCCGTCGGGAAGACTATAAATACCCGAAGTTGCGCAACGTCATTGTAATCTCTCTTCGTAGTTTTGTCCACAGTGCGAGCTGGTAAGCTGTGCCGCCAAGCGGCACTGAAATAGCTGTTACCGTAATTATTAGTGATTTGCTGACTGTGTGTGTTGCTAATTTGTGCAAATGCTGTTTTTCTTGTATCCTGTGCTTCGGGTTTTCCTGAATACTCGCGAATAAATTTCGTTTTCCATTACCTACTTGTACCGTTTTCACTGTACTCACACAGGACTATTTTCGTAACAATACTTTTTAAATGAGACAATTGAAGTATAGGATATTTAGCAAACTCAACCTTAGATAATGTGAAATATTTTTGAGAAAGTACTTACCATGAAAGAGCAGATTAATATGATGAAGTATCAATTAGTTTGGATAACATTACAAAGATCCTCGGTAGAATAACGGTAGTTTCCCTGTATCAGTATTGTATAACCAGAGATTTATGATCGATTTTATAGAATGTGTATTGGACAGTTTGAGATTATGTATAGGAAAATTTGAAAATGTGATAGCAAATTGTGTATAGGTTGATTTAGCCTTTTTCTTGTGATGCAGTGTGTTGCATGTTCAGGTTTTAATTTATGGCTTCCTGTACATATATATTTTTAAGCTTTATTTTTTCCCTTATGATAGTATTTTAATTTATGCAATTTAGTAATTAATCAAGATTTTGTGTTTAGGAAAGTTTGAAAATGCGTTTAGGAATTTGAAATTGTGTTGGTTATTTTAAACTTTTTTCCTGTGAAGCAATGTACTTTGTGAAGAAATTTTGTACTCGAATTTGCTGGCGTTCTTCGGAACTGTCAGTGGCTCGATATTTGCATGTCCGTAAGGACAGGTCAAGTTACTAGTTATATTTATAGAAAATACTCTATGCAAGTGCACATTAAATCTTCAATCTTATATCTACCGGGTTTACATTAGTGTTGTTTAATTTGGGATAAAAGTTTGCCGGTTCAGATGCTGTATTTTCCTACAAGGGTTTATAATAATTATAATATCCGGCTCCCAAATCTTTCGTGGAGCTTCAAAACGAAAAATAAATGTAACAAAGCAGAAAACAAAAATGAGTATTTATAAATGACTATCAAATTCTCTGCTCACGATAAAGAAACTGTTGAAGAATCAAAGCAGACTTCATTTAACGAGGAGCCATTATTAATTAATTTGAATTCAAATTATTATTTATTTGGAAGAAGACAGTAAGACATCTATTTAATAACCAAACCGGAACTAACCATCAAAAATCGCGTATTAGAAATACATCTCACAAATGGTCACCTTATATGAAGGGTTACCATGCATTCTATGTTCAGAAGAACTCATTTCCTCCAAACACGTTTCAAAGCCTGCGTGGTCATAAATTTGCGAATGATGATTTCCGATTTCCAGTGGTGTAAACCTTGTACAGTCCACTCCGATGACTGTCAAATTATTTGAAACCTCTGCCGAAAAGCTGCCGGTCACCACAAAGTCTGAAATGACTCTTTTCCTTGAATGGAACTCCAGAATAAATATGAATAGAAACCTATCGTTTCCCATTCGCCTGCCAGGAGATTAAATGCCTATCTTTTGGGAAGAAGAGTAATCTTTAGATCCTACAGTAAAACAAAGGAAATTGCTCCAGAAGTTCCGAAATTGAATTCCCACCAGAGAAGACGGAATTTGGAGAAACCAGGAAACTCGTCGGGTGTTGTTCCAATCATGCAGTAATATAAAGTACGGAATCGACTCTCTGAAATAAGGCATATTTTAGACCGAAAGTGGGATCACTTCAAGAAAGAGTTAAACTTGAGGTCAAGTTTTAATAAATGAGGAAATTATGGAATTAGTTTTACTTGTAAATATTATTCTTCTCGTCTATTAAATGAAACAATAATATTGCTACGAAATATTGTATAATTTTTATTTGTAATTGTAATAAGTTTTACAATATTATATAACATTATAATATTGTAAAGTTATATAATTTTTCTTAAGAAATTTTTATTTGTTTCGAGCCTGTCGCAAATTGCGCATTATTTTGCTTTTACTGTAAGATACTAGTCACTGGCTATTAATGGTTTTATCTTATTAGAGTTTTTTTTAGAAAAATCCCATGCATTTTTAAAGATTTTGTTTGGTTTCCCTAAACATTCTAGAATTCACGAAATATTTTGCGGAAGTTTAACATTCATTTTAAAGTTCTTCCCTCACACATTTCTTCTGGGATTGACTTAGCGTCTTGCTTGAATTTCGTTGCCGTTTGAATCTCGGATCCATCAAGTATTCGCTGCGAATGTAGATTTTTTCTATTTAAATCATGTCATAGACAAAAGATATCGTGTAAAGGATGCGGGAGAGTTAGAGTAGCTTAGAAACAAAAAGAGTGATATCAGCTCAGATGTTATCCTCATCATCTGGACATGTTTCAAAATTTGTGCTATTCTAATGAATTAAATCCCTTAAATATGTAAATAGTATGAGAGATATCAAAATAAAAAGAAGTCCAGCAGTTGCTATGCTTAACATTTTGGACTAAAAGTATGGATAGTAGAAAAACAAACATGTTTTCGTTGATATTTTTCGCATAATAAGGATATATAGAGCGTCACCAAAAAGTGCAACAAGCGTTTCTTTCCTTATATATTGATTCTAGACATATACTTCCAATTACAAAGTTTAATCAAATAAGATGAGAATTTGTATGAAATTACTTTCCCATGGGGATTGATAATAAAAGGTTAAAGAAATTAAATTTTTATACGGCCCCAGTGCAAAAAGGTCAATTAATAACATGTTTCTCTTACATTCATCTGTTCACATACAAAGGTGCACGATTCTATTTACAAAACTTAAAAGAGATATAAGAAGCCAAATTTGTTGACTTAGAATGCTTTCTTATATCTCTGACTGATGTTTGATACAGACTTTCGATGCACATTTCAGGGATAATATACATATTTCAATAAGTTATTAAAAGGGCTGAATCAGATAAAAAACAATGTATTTGTTAACACTTGTTAAATATAAAAAATAGTGAAATAATGCATTAATTGAAGTATTTACAAAAATAGTTCATCTTTATTACTTTCGAAAAATATCCAAAGCAATGGCTGCTCATCTGCTCAGACACAAGCAGTGCTATAAAAATATTACTAGGATACAACTGAAATACAATTTTTTTTATAAAGGGCTTTATCTCAAATAGTCCCAAACTTATGGTTGTTATTATTTTAGTTGTATTTAAAAAAAATTACCGTCATATCTTTTCTCGGTGATAGACTTACAATAACTGAAAATGAATGCGTAGTAAGCAGCCAGCTTCCCGTTGAGTCGACATGAAAGGGAATACGAAACCTAAAACAAACAATGAGAGAGAAATGGAAGGTGAACAAATCAAGACCTTGAAGGTGAACCTTGGGTGAACTTGGAAAAAGGAGGACCCGAAAATCCTGTTCTGGCTAAGTTCAAAGACACAAAGGATAGCTATTCGCCTTCCCCCATTATATCACTCATTTCTGTGAAATTAACGAATTCTGGTACATTATAAAACTGTTTGGTGTGCAGCCCCATCCTATGTTTGTATTACTTTTTCCTTCATTTTCTTCCTTTTCTCGTTTTTATCTTTTTTCGTTCATAATCGAACTATCAGAGTATCAAACAGAATTTACAAAGTTTCGAAAATCAAACGCTCTAATTGTACGTCTTAAGTAATCTCACCGTTTCTAATGTAGTGTGACTCTCCCCACTTACTTGATTCTTATCAGGTATCAAACAGAATTTACAAAGTTTCGAAAATCAAGCCGTTCTCGTCTGTGTTACTTCAATTTTTTCACACTAGTTGTACAGAATGAAGGACTATACCATGAACATATTTTAATGCTCTTTTTATTTTGCTAGTAAACTGTTTAGAATGTTGTAAGATAGAAGTGACTAAATCTACAAATACAGATTTATAACAATTGTTAATAATTTTCCGAAATCTTTAGTTTTCATCCATAAAATGATAAAAGACTGATTTTCAAAGAGCGATTCGAAGCTTCAATTCATTCCAATTTTACACGATATATCTGAATGCATTAGAAATTAATGGAAATCTTTAAAGGTAAGGATGCTCTTGTAATTGGATAATAGCAGAATTTGTATTCACCGATGAGTTCACTATTGCACAAAAATGCGTTACAAAGAGAGAGTTTTATCACAGTTTTGCGCCTTTAAAAATTTCATTCCGGTTTCTGCATCGTCTCAGGCTCTGAATTCTAAGATATTTCTTACATCTAAGCAGTGAAATGTTAAAATAATCAATATTGCGCTGAGTGATTGAAGAAATACAAATAATTATTTTTAATTATTACAATAAGTAATTTTTGTAATTATAAGAAAATATGCAAAAAAATTATATTTCTCGAAAAAGAACATGATGATTACCAAAATCTCGAAGAAAAGGTAATAATGAAAACTGCCTGGCAAACACTTGTTGAAATCTTGCCGTTTGTGGTTAGCTGTAACTATTTGAGTGTAATCTTACCTAGAATGATTTCCATGCAAGGTACTAATATCTGTTATTATGATTGTAATTATTTATTAGGACACGTGATAAATATTTGAAGATACTCTACTGTTTAAAGTTTTAAGACATGTAAACCATTAGTGTGTTGACAATTTGTATTGAGTGTCCTTAACATTATTTGGAAATGATAGGGATCTGTAATAGTATTCGAGAGATTCTTGGAATTAAAAAATTAGGACATAAGGGTTTTTAACTTACTTCAGTTTCTCCCAGAAAATGCAGTTAACTTTCTTTTCCTCGAAAAATTGTCTTTCTCGACATTTTATTAAATCCTTAAAGATCCCTGCACCTTCATTGAATTTATTAGCCCATCTCTCATTTGTATTGCATATTTAAATTAATTTTCGTTCTAACTTTTTCGGTATCCTTTTTAAACTATAGCGTAAACTTCAGTTTTAAAAGCTGAAATTTTTATTTCGAAAACTCCTCATGTTTCAGTTGGCAGAATAAATAACCTCTTCTGGAAAAAATGTTATGTCATCAATTGTTGGAAGAAACGACGATAATAAGAAACTAAGAGGATTTCTTTTATTTCACTGTAATTTGAATGATATACTGAATTAAAATTGGAGTGATTTATAGCACACTAACATAAAATTATACGAAGAAGACTATCCATGTATTAAAAATGATTGTTTTTACATCAAGGCTAGAGTGAATTTGGAAATTTGAGCTTATTCGCATTTATTGCCTTTCCAACAGTAACTGTTAGATCAAAGATATACAGACAACAAAAACATGTAATAGGCCTGCTAGCAAATTTAATAAAGCAAACTATTCTCTTTTTTTCCCTGTATTGTATTGAAGTTTGTATTTATTGTATTGTATTGTATTTGAAATGACAACGCTAAAATTGAAATAAAAAACAAAATATTTCGTTATGCCAGATTTTGATCTTTATAATATGATAGAAAACACAAGGAAAAAACAATTCAAGTTTTTGTTTCTTTTAGTAATATTCAAGTAGCATTACTCCAAATTCCTCTCTGCTGTCAATGTTGAATCACGTCTCAGAAACAAAGATTGTTCAAAGATATGGGAAACTGAAACCATTGACAGCTCTCATCCTTTACAGATCCAAAGAAAAAGTATTCCTCTCAAGAACAAAACACAAAATATATCATTCTCTGTGATCAAAAGATACAAGTCAAATGTATTTCGTTCACTTTCCCCGATGTGTATTTCCAAACATGTTCCTTACCTTTTGCTGAGAAGTCGATGATTACACACACACTCGAAATTCTGTATTTTGGAGTCAAAGGTGTACTTCTTTACTTGAGAGGAACAGTATCGTTGTTGTGAACGTACGAAATATAGCGTAGAATTCTTTTGTTGAACCTACAGATTCTACTACATATACAATTGTACATTGCTTTAAAAGAATAACTCAATTGCATTTCTGTACAGGTGTTTTTATATACAAAATGTATAAAAAGATAGTCTATTGAGTATAAATATTTAGTTATCGCCATGTGTTTTTCATAGGTGATGATATCATGTTAACTACAACATTTTGGTAGCAATTTGTTCATCCATTTTCTAATATATACAAAGGTCATCTTTATTTACAAAGATATAAATACAAATTAAGAGAAGTTTTAACTGTGACAGAGGTAAAAATACAATAATATTAACAAACAAACAAAAAAACGAATGAAAAAAAAACGTGGAGGAAGAAGAATCTGATGGATGATGTCATCAGAGGCCTCCATCCATGCAGATTCAAAATTAAAATAGGTTTTCTGTCGAGGAGAAAACGACTTTAAGGTCGAACTATTTAAATTTTCCTCTGAGGCTTCATCCAATTCCGGAAAAAATCGGAAACAAAATAAGGGCTATGTTTAAAAGACTGTTTTGAATTTCTTATTTGTGGATAAATGTTTTACTTCTTCATTTTTTCCCAATTTTTTCCGGAATGGGTTCAGGCCTCAGAGGAAAATTTAAATATTTCGACCTTAAAGTCATTTTCTCCTCGACAGAAAACCTATTCTAATTTTGAATCTGCATGGATGGAGGCCTCTGATGACATCATCCATCAGATTTTTCTTCCTCCTCGATCTTTTTCATTCATTTTTTATGTTAATATTATTGTATTTTTACCTCTATCACAGTTAAAACTTCTCTTAATTTTTATTTATATCTTTGTACTTCACAATTTTTCCTGAATGATGCTGCATTTAAGAGGACAAATTAAATTGCTTCTATTATTGTTATTTTGTCTCTTTGAGATATTTTTTCTATCATTTTTTATTTAGATGTTAAAAATTTCACGATTTAATTTTATATATGAACCTATTTTATGTTGCGGCCTGGTCTTGTAGTACCACGTTTTAATAGCAGTAAATTTTGTGATAAAGTCGTGAAAGGAATTGATGTGGAAGGTCATTTACTTCTCGAGAAGGAGGCAATTCTCTGAGGAGACACAACTACAAGTAAAAAGGTTTAAGAAGTCTTTTCTTATTTCCTTTAAGAATTATTCATGTCAAGAAATTTAACTTTTATTATGAAATCCAGGACATAGCAATATATTTCCCCGTTTTTATTTCGATGGCTGTTGAATTATGTATTTGCGGGGCTGCGATGGTCTGGTGGCAAAATCTCGATTTTGGGATTAGATGATTGCTAGCCGAACTCTATTCCAACAAAAATCCGCAGTGAATGGCTACCCATTGCACGCTAAATTAGTTGTGTGTCAAATACCTTACTTTGATGTAGTATACAGGGTGAGTCTAAATTGTTTCTATAAAATAAGAGGGGTGATATTAGCCATCGAGACGAACAATAATTACCATGGAACACAGGGTCCCATTCCACTCTGAGAGGCAGAAAAGAGTAAAATTAGAATTTCAACATGAACTTACCACAGTGTTAGGAAAGCGAATGAACGGTACCAAAGTTGCACAATCTGATTTATTGAGCAGAGAAAAACTCACAGAAAGTGCTCAAAGTGGCGGCCACGCTCGTCGTTGTACAATTCACACCGGAGGAGGAATGACTGGCGCACCCTCTCGAAGATTCCTGGTGTTGTGCTAATTCTGTTTGCGGCAACAACGATTCTGGCTATGAGATCTTCAGTCGAGTCCACAGGCATCTCGTACACTAAATATTTCATGTGCCCCCAGAAGAAAAAGTCCAGTGGGTTAAGGTCCGTTGAGCGAGGAGACCAAGCCACATGTTCGCCACGCCCGATTCATTGTGCGGGATATGTGGCATTCAAGAAGTGCTCGTCTGAATGGGTACTATCATTTCTCTTATTTTGTAAAAACAATTTAGACTCACCCTGTAGAAGTTTAGAGAACAGGTACAGGGTCAGGCGTCGTCTTCATCATTTGAAAATGATTCAGAATTAAGAAATTTGCCACAAAATATCCTTCCTGTAGCTTCAGAAAGGGCTCTTTGCGTTTTTGAATAATCGTATTTACATATACACAGACAAGCAGACAGACACACGCATATATAAATCCCGAAAAAAGATTTTTTGGACACAAAGTAGGTGAATATTCGACAGAATTTTGTGATCGAATTAATTGATGAATACAATATCTTTTCCTCGTGCATTTACTATATAAGAATTTAAAATACATGTTTAAGCAAATGATTAGCTGCTTACAGCATAAGAATAGATTTTTCCAGTTTAAGACGGATATCAAATGCTTCACTTTTTTTTTAAAATCGATCACTTCATCCTTGAGCACATACATACCTTAAAATACCTGCATTCCGTTTCCTTGAACGGTATGATGTCCAGGGACTCGTGTATCAACAAAGGGTTTTTATTTATCATTCTGTATTATAAATATATTGCTAAATTTATAAAATGAACACTTTAAAAGTTGTAATTTTATTTCAAATGATTCTGAACGTGTTACAAATGTTTTATCACATTTAAGAATAAAAGAATGTCTTCTAACTTATATGTTTATTTAAAGTTAGTATTCAGTTTAAATCTTATTGAAATAACTTCTTATCAAAATAACTTAATTAAAATTTTGCATTTTACTGAAAGTAATTATTTAGAAGTTAATTTAAGAAGTAAAAAGTTTTGTTTTGCTAGATGTTTATACTATAATATAATCCCTAACATTGTTCTAGAAAAAGCAAAATGAAAAATACTAGAAGATTTTGTTCCTATAAGCAATATTCAAGCATCAGTTTTCCAAATTTCTCTCTTTTGCCAACGGGAGATCACATTTCAGAAACACAGAGAGTTCAGAAATATGAATAAGTGTGACTATTGACAACTAGCATCTTTCATTTCGAGAAAAAGTTGATCTTTCGCAGAAGCAAAAAACGAATGTAAAATATTTCTTTCACTTACTTCGCAGCGTATTTCGAAAAAGGTCCGTTTCCCACCACTGAGGTGTTTTTGAATACATCCACACTAGAAATTTCGTATTTTTGAAGCCTAAAAACTCCATACCAGAGGAGACAGAATCCGTGTTTGTCATTCGCGCAAAATACTTTTTGCCGGAATCTTTTGATCAACTTGCAGAGACGCGGAAGTTGCTTAAAATTAAAACTTTGAGTACGGAAATACTGGAGGTTGCTTAAAATTAAAACTTATATGTGTAGAATTATTTCGAATAGTACATAAAAAATATTAGATTACCTCTAAAATTAAAAATAAACTTTTCATAAACGTAGAAATTGCGTTATGCAAAATAGCAGTATATCGTCGCTTAACAAACAACACCACCTATCTCAATTTTTTAAAATTTCAAAGAGGAAGAAAAAACTGAATTTTTGGCAACGAATAAAAAAAAATTTCTAAATTTTTTTCATATCAGAAGAACACGCGGCCTCATGTTTAAATCAAATGCTAAAAAATTCATTAATATTCGTTATTGGTTGTTAAAACTTAAGTTTTTCTACCTCCTTCAAATTTCAAAAATTTGAGATAGGCAATGTTGCTTGTTAAACGACGCGATATGGAAATCGTCTATTCGTTTTTGAAAACCCTGCGTCAACACCATGTGTAGATTTTACAAATTAAGACGAGAAGATATTTTCGACATTTTAATTTTACGTTATTGGATGAAAAGAAAGCGCATTACTAAGATACATATTTACAATAAAACTTTGTTGAATCGTCATCATCGTGCTTTTTTAACTACTCGTATATAAATGCAACGATAACAAGTAGGACATAATAGTTCTGTGACGAAGCAAATTTCCATTTTTCCAAATTATAATAGGATAATATAATTTAATCCCATATTAATGTCCTATATTTAATCCTATATTAATCATTTTGTTTTGCTTTTTATGCCTGAACGCATTTTCCCAAAGAGAATTTCTTTGTGATGGGAAAATGCGTTCAAGCATAATAAGTGAAACAAAATGATAACTTCGAAAATTTTCTTCACTTTTAAAGAAAATAGACTATTACTAAGCCATTTGAAGTTGTAGAACAACAGTTTTAGAGTAGGTTTTGTTTCTCTCCGCGAATTCAGGCTGTTAAAAAAGTACATACTTACAGGCATTTTCCGACGACGTTCTTTTCTCAGAAAAACGTGAATTTTTCAAAAATTAATAGACATCAAGATCTGAAATTTTTATTATATATACCCTACTATATAATGCGTATTTATTTGAAGTTTCAAAATTTTTCTTTAATTGTAAAAAAATTAAAAATACTTTTCCAAACTTTACTTTTTAGAATTTATTCCTGTCCTAATTAAGCTATCTTAACGTTTGAAGACTCATTTTATAGATCTTTTCACTAGCTATAACTTTTTAATTTAAAGATTTCTCGCGGATTAATAGCCCTTTATTTAACCCCAAAAAACCGATCGTTCGAATTCCCTGACCTCCCCTCCTTCTCCGGTCTTACCTCTGTCTGCAAAATATAGTGTGACGCTTTGTGTGGTCGGCCCAACATCTTAAAGCAATAAAATTGCTGTTATATATTTTTCCATGTTAAAGCACAATTCTGCTGAACTAATACCTACAAACAGTCAATTCAGTGATGTATTTGGTTTAAAACTTGATACACACTACAATTTTTTGTGATAAAACCATGTCCTAAATTGCATCCATAATCCATTTTTGAATTACCGTGTTCAGATGCTCACTGTCTGTCCAACAGACATAATTCCAAAAATATTTATTTTTAGGACTCGGAGAGGTCTGAAACATAGGGAATCATCAAAGTCTCTATGTCGAAAAATTAGATGTCGACAATTTCAGTACTATCTTCATATTATAAATAAAATCACTTGATTAACTTACGTGACCAGAGTCTATCAACAACATGAAACATAATAATACTTAGAACTAATTGAAGTAGGCATGTATAATAATTTAAATAATTAGTAAAATTACAGTTCGAATAACTTTAAAGAGCAGCTCAAAAATTCATTCTATTACATTGCTTCTAAGATTTATTCGTTTATAGCAATTACACTTAAATGTATTTGACAAACAGATTCCCTTTTCGGACAAAGATTCCTTCTCACATGTTTCAAGACATGTTTCAGTCTTTTAGAGTTTTGCATGAATGAAGCAATTCCGTCCGACAAGTTTTCCCTTTTCCCTCTTATCTGGTGGAAATTTCAATTTTGTAGCGTCTCGAACAATTTCCTTTGTTTGCAGCTGCATCTTAAGACGGACTTTAATCTTCTGACAGTCGACAGAAGGTTTTCGGGAAATGAAAGCACTCTATTCAAATTCATTCCAGGAAGCCATTCGAGCGAAATGGTCATTTCAGTCTTTGTGGTGTCCGGCTTCTTTTCAGAGGAAATTGCGGCTAAGACTGATATTCATTTGAATTGGATTGCGTAATGTTTACATCATTGGAAATTGGAAACCTTAAGGCGATTAAATCACTCGCGAATTCATGACAAAGCAGATAATGTTCTAATCATGGTATGAACTTTGCTCATTCAGGGAGAAGATGTTCGACAGTCAGAGGTCTTTTCTGTTTCGTAGAACTGTGACTGTTTCAATTTTGCAGGTAATTGGACGCCTTTTAATCTTCTTCCAGGTCATAAGAACCTGATTTTGTATTGCAATCCACTTAAAAGGGGTCATTTTACATTGATGGTAAATTTTGTCTGAAAAGCTTTTGTTGGATGGTTTTTTCTTTTGTAAATTCTATGGAAATTTGCTTACAATCACTGTCCATTTAATAAAGTGAGCACGTGAAATGTTTTCAAATTTTGAATGAAAGAATTCTTAAATTGTTAATATTGCAATTGATGATGGATTATGTTTAATTTTTGTTTCAGAAATAACTCATCATTAATTACATTTCTTGAAGTCGACTCTTAAATGCATAATTGCTTTATATTTTGTTTTAAAATATTATTAGTAGAGTTACAGCAGTTGCTATACAGATTGTATATAATTTTCAAGAAAAACCGAAAAATTCATTTAAAATATAAGTTTATTACCATTTGACAAAATTATGCACTTATAACTTCAGCATACGCCTGCTGTAATCATTGAGTGTCGTAAAGCAGTTTAAATCTTCTATATACATAACAAAAGTTACTTATAAAAATCAATAACTTTTGATAAGTAAATACAAAACTAAATGTATTCACAATGAAGGCGAAAAAGTTACTGATTTTGAGTATTAATATTCTTTTCAGAAACGACTCTCTTTGAAAACGTCAAATACTTTCTTTTTTAATTGATGATATAGTCACTCCGAAATATGTAGTTGGTCGTCTTGTTTGGTGGAACAAGAGAAATATTAAATGTAGATTTCTGTCAACAAATGTATTTAAGTGTTGAGAAGGGCTTCAAAAATTCGAGAATTTTAAAAACTTAATTCTGTTTGGGTCAACATTGTGAATGTGTGTGTGTGTGTGTGTGTGTGTGTGATTTCAATACCATGTTTCTAAAATAAATACAGGTGAGTTTGGCCTATTTTGCCAAACGAAAGAGAGTGATAGAAGGGCCCATGGAGATCATAAAACACTATAGAAACCCTATCCCATCTCTAACTGTTTGCAAGTTATAGCGGATAAAATGATATTGCTCAAAATCGTTAAAAATCCAAATCTAAAAGGTTTCTGGCAGATCTAAATTCACAAAGAGTACATATTCTGAAAGATCAATTAAATTCCTTTAAGATAACACCATTTTCATCAAAATACCTGGATTTAAAGCAGAGTTGCAAGCGCCGAAACGTTGGCGAAATGCAAAATCGAATTGTCACCAAAATCTTTAATATTGAATACAGCAAACACCGTTCAAGCTAAAATCTGTCAAATTTACCAAACACTTGTCCATCCTATTAGCTTTCGAATGAGCCTACCATAAACCATATCAGTGCTTTATTTCAGAAGACATTTAGTCTTTCGTTGGCAATACATCGCTGAAATCGGTGTTCATCGAAATAGACATTCGACCAAAAGTCGCCAAACGAAACGACTGTGGATAAATGGAATGTATGCAAATCCGCCACTATGAATTCTTTCTTATATGCAAATAGGTTGGAACACATCTGCACATCCGAAAGAGTTCATAGAAGAAAAGTTGGCGGATTTGCATACATTTCATTTATCCAACATGGTTTCATGACGATTTTTTGTCGAATATCTATTTCGATGAACATCGATTTCAGCGGTGTATTGCCAACGAAAGACCGAATTTCTTCTGAAATAAATCACTGATATGGTTTATGGTAGGCTCATTCGAAAGCTAATAGGATGGACAAGTATTTGGTAAATTTGACAGATTTTAGCTCGAACGGTGTTTGCTGTATTCAATATTAAAGATTTTGGTGACAATTCGATTTTGCATTTCGCCAACGTTTCGGCGCTTGTAACTTGGCTTTAAATCCAGGTATTTTACTGAAAATGGTGTCATCTTATAGGATTTTAATTGCTCTTTCAGAATATGCACTCTTTGTGAATTTAGAACTGCCAGAAACCCTTTAAATTTGGATTTTTTAACGATTTTGAGCAATATCATTTTATCCGCCATAACTTGCAAACGGTTAGAGATGGGATAGGGTTGCTATAGTGTTTTATGATCCCCATGGCCCCCTTCTATTACCCTCTTTCGTTTGGCAGAATATGTCAAACTCACTCTGTATAAAATATGAGACGAAAAATACAATGAAGTCGGTTATTAAAATAAAGGCTTAATTTAAACATTTCTTAGACGGTAATAACATTAAAACATTTTGGAATTGTAATTGTTTTCATTTTTTATTGAAAAAAATAGATAAGATTACCTTTCTTTGTCATAAATGTATATCTCTATAATTAAAAATCAACAAATGCTGTAATTCATGAAAAACAATTTTAAATTTTACATTTGTAATACGTTATGCTGCGAAATGTTGGAAATAAAACACTTAATTAATGACTTTTAGTAAATCTTTCAGGTTTTTTTTAATTTTTGGGTGTGGCTTCTTGGGAAGAAGGGCAAAATGAAAATATACCAGAAGGCTGGAAGATATGAAGAAAACACATTATTAGGAAATAATTATTACTGTTATAAAAATATGTTGTAAATATATTCTGATATTATTTAAACTTCATAAATTCCTTGAAATGAGGGAGCAAAACTCAATAAAATCATTGGAGAAGTGGATAATTAAAACTAATATAGGGTAGCGGCAACGAAATGCTGAAAGTTTGAAAAATGTTGCCCTACTTTTTGATCGGTTCTGGAATATGTCTGAAGTAAATTTGTTGCATAATTTTTAACGCATATTTGGTAAATGAATGATTTTAAAAAGTTTAATGTTCAAA
>BGPR01039063.1:483-14450 GCA_013235015.1 Araneus ventricosus | reverse complement strand
CACCCCCCCCCCCCCCCCCCCCCCGCCGCAGTATTTAAGTCTGCAAGAAAATATGTACGAGAAATACAGGGAAAAAAAGTTATTAAAATATTATATTTAGTTAAAATTAATTAATTAAAGAACCAACAGCATTATTCTTCTTCTTTGGAAAAATGCTTTCTGTCTTCAAATGAAAAATGAAGTGATTAAATTATTTCATTAATCGATTTTTAATTCATTTATAATGCATTGAAAACAGACAAAAATAATACCGATGCAAATTTGAATAATATTATAGCACAGGGTTAATGCTTTTATTCATTATTTAATAATTCAATTAGGTACTAATGAATTTTAAATCATGAAGAGACAACCAGAGTTCATTAAAATTATATATAATGATATAATTAAATATAATTATATAAAATTATATTAATTAAATATAATTATAGGACCTTTCAATAGTCGGGGTAAATTAGTTAGTTTGAGTTTTATGGCACGAGGACCGAATTTGGACATGATATAATACGGGGGAAATTTTGGGGTATTTTTTCAGCAAAATATTCATTAGAGCTGTTTTGCTATGCTTTTTTCAGTATAATAAATAAGGAATGTGTAAATCATTGAGGTGACAGACATTTAAAACGTTTATAAGGCAAAATATCTACAGATGGCCACTAAAGTCCTTCTATCCCACATTAACTTGAGAACGGCGACAATTATAGCCACAAACTTGGTGTCTAAGTACAGTAAAGTGACAGTGCGATGGTGAGATCAGTTACAGCACCACCTGGCGGCAAATAACAAAGTTAGCGTTTTTACCTCGAAAATGGTACAAGATACGGGAAAAAGTCAATTACAAAATTGTAGAGCGTCTTCGATTTAGAACGAAAAGGCACCTTGAAAGCAATAATGCTAAGAATAAAACGTATAAAACGCGCATTTGTTTCGTCGCGATTTTCGAAACTTGTGACGTCACAAAACCGGTTAAGCTACAAAATGTGTAGCAAGAAATCATGTACATTGTAGCTGACAGAGAGCATTTCGAACACTGAAAATAAAAGTATCTTCTTATAACTAATTGTTCGGTGTTCTTTCTAACCCTTTTCTGTCGTAAGAGTGTTGGAAATCGCGACCATTCAAATGCGCGTTTTACTCGCTTTGTTCTTAGCTTTATTGCGCTCAAGGTGTCTTTTCGTATTAAATCGAAGACTCTCTACAATTTTGCAATTGTCTTTTTCCCGTATCTTGTACCGTTTTCGAGATAGGAACGCTAACTCCGTTGTTTGCCGTCAGGTGGAACTGTAACCGATCTCACCGTGTAGCGCATGGTCACTTTACTATACCTAGACACCAAATTTGTGGCCATAGTTGTCGCCGTTCTCAAGTTAATGTGGAGTAGAAGGACTTTAGTGGACACACTGTATAAGCCGTAGGTACTATATGGATGAAATGCGTTTTATTATCTAAGGAGGTTTGGAGAGCGTGTGCCAGCTAGGTGTCGTCTTCGTCATCTGACCGCGGTTCAGAATTACGAGGTCCATTTCAAAATAGACCCCGTATTGCTTCAAAACAGGACATTAATATAACTAAAACTAAAAAACGGTTATTTTCATTTAGCTGATATATACATGCATGAACATATTGGATCTGCAAACTATGTTTAAATTACAGTTATTCAGTTTTCAGTATAATTATTATTTTAATTCCATAAGCATAATTTTAAATAAAATTATTAATCTAATTTTATAATAATCTGCTCTCGAATATCTGAAAATGTAGATGGGGAATATTTGTAAAAAAATTAGGCACTCCAACGTCGCTGGATTTGACCTTCAAATCCATAGCGCAGTTGATTTTCTCCATTTGTGTATGATTAGTACCAAATAGTTAATTGCAAATAATTATTGTTTATCTATTACTATAATTAAGGGGACATACGATTGATAAACCTCTGAAATTTTCGATTTTATGAAAAAAAAAATATATTATCGCCCTGTCTTTTCTGAATAATTTACCCAAGTAAAAAAGTCAGCAAAAAACCTTTAGAAAAAAACCTTCATGAAAACTGCAGGTATTTGGGACAAAAAAAACCTGCATCTTCCCTTCGTATTTCTGTCCGAAATACCTGCAATTTTCCTGAAAGTTTTTTGCTGACTTTTTTTCAGATGAAAAAACAAACAAACCTGCGTCTTACCTGCATGCTTTTATGCAAAATACCTGCAGATAAAAAAAATCTGTATCTACAGTTAAGATTTCCCCCCTTTTTTTCATCCCCTTTCTTCTGACGTCATATTAGAGATTTTCATCGTGTCTCGAGTTATCTGGAATGTCAATTAATTAGGAATCATAATTAATCAAGGTTTAATTATTAATTTCAATAACTAGTTTTTAATTGAACTTACTTGTACGACAAAACTTCAAATTCCTCCGAATCGGGGATCGAATCCGCATTCCTAGAGTTGGCAGGCAAGCGCGCTATACCCGATAGGACTTCAGAAAGGTGGTGTCAAATAATCTATTTAAGTTTTAACTTTGCCTTCTAGGAGCGCCATCTAGTTGTGTAAAAATCAACTATTGCCAGAACACGTAATATGTTTTAAAGCACTAATAAACGCTACTTCTTCAATGACGCTAATGTGGAAGAAGGAAAGAGGGGATAATGCACATTTGGCTGGACTGGCAGCGTTAAATACCGGAAAGTTTTAAAAATATCGTGACTGGGCCAGCGTGTCCCTATGGCCAACTAGCCCCGTTCTAACCTGTATGATAATGAGCTTCATAAAGAAAGCGGAGCCACCGAAATTCACATTCACACATGATGACCTATAGCCATCATATGTGGCGAAGAAGTAGAAAATATTGAAGTCAATTTCATTATTTCCTTGCAATCGTCAACAAATTGACTTCGTGATTTTGATGAATCTCCCCATCTTAGATTTTTAAGGGTCCGCGTGAACCCTCTTCAGAATTATGTTTTCTGTGTATATATTTCTGTTCTGCAAACACAATGACGCAGACACGTATTAAGCTGAACGTATAAAAATTGAGATGTTTTTCTTTACATCGGAACGTTTGCGAGGTGTACAGCAACTATATAATTTACTTTATCGCCATTTTCAATTGTTCATATTGCAATAGAATTCATAAATCAATAAAAACAAACATAATGACATTCAATAGAACAAATTCTAAATAAATATTTAAAGTTTGATTTACCATAGTGTCTTCAAACTTTTAAGAAAAATCGATTTAATGTAAACTTTTAGAATTTGAAAAGTTAAGTTTAAAACAAAGCAAAACGTAATAAGTTAAAAGTTCGACATCAATTTCTGAATTATTGAACTGAACGAGGCGTATATTAAATTTGGATTACACTGCGTCAACAGCAAGATAAACTTTTCTTAAATCTTTACACTATTTTTTTCAACTGTTCTATAAAATCCCACAAAAAGGCTATGATGACCAAGAGTCTTTTAACAGATGCGTCTCCATCCTTGTAGAATGAAAATATATACATTTTTAGTTATTCAATTTATCTACTTGCTCCTACCAATGAAAATATTAAATGGATTTACTTCTGTGAGCGTTTCCGTTGCGATGGTTAAAAATATTTTTTTCGATTGTGGAAATCTGAAAAAAATAGCATCACACTCGTATTGGCATCACTGAAAAGATAAAATTTTGAATTTTAATATAACGTAAAAATCGATTGCTTTGGATAATGATTTCCCAGCTTATCGTCGGTGTTTACCGGCGATACAAATGGAATCTCTATGTGGAAGAGTATGGACGAGTTTTCTGTTTTATTCATTTGGGGTAATGTTGAACTTCCGGCTATAACGACCGACTTCTGGCGTAATGCTTCGTCAATGGGAATCTTCAACATTTCAACACTCTGTTTGAAGATGCTAATTAATGTTTAGAGAAGAGTTTTTTAATGTTATGGCTTAAGGATACATTGCAAATATTAAATTTGATGTTCTTATCGTTACAGCTTTTGTAATATTCGCAGCGAATAAAAATATATATTTGTAGAATTATCAAAATATTTGAAGAAAAGAAATTAATTAGATAAAAAAATCGTTTGGTCATAAAAGAAATTAATTTTAAAATATCGTTTGGCTGAAAAAGAAATTAATTAAAAATATGGTTTGGCATAATTCTTTTCTAAAGATTATAAAAATAGTATGGCAACGATATATTTGTCTTTTGCTAATGTTGCCTAGCAACGAAAAAAAATATTGATGAATGGAACATGGAATTCGATGTAAGTCAGTGATGTAACGTTTGTGATGTAAATGTATGTGTTTGTTTTGCATGTTTGTGCTGCGAAAGACGTCCAATAAACATATTATTTTTGATAAAGAAGGCGCCACGATTATTCATGCTATGCTGAAATACATCACACTTTCAATGTTTATTTAAAATAAGAGCTTTTGTGGAAGGGTTGCCATAATTGTTCATTATCGCTCTTTTTGACGACTTTTAAGACATTTTTGGTGGTTAAAGTTTTAACAAAACGATTTAGATATTAGCAATCGTTCCATTTGGAATTAAACCGCTTCAAGAGCTTTGTATTAGCCGTTTTAAACAAAAAAAAATTAAGCGAACTAAAAAGAAAACCAGAATTCAACGCTTTGTGTACTAAAGAAAGAAATACTTCGAATTTGGCGCTTGACACAGTATCCAAGCGGATTTTGCGATTGTTTAAATCGGAGGGTTACCGGAAAACCGTCTCTGAATCCAAAATAAACAAAACAGTAAGCTCGTCCATACCAGAAAGTTGAAACGAGAACGCTGTTGATTCGTATTTTACGATATTTTTATCTAGAAAAAAAAGACATTCGTAACCAACTACCACATACGGAGCATATCCAACTGTGCGAAATATTTCTTCGAGTGTTAAGAACAAATATGTTCACGAGGAATTACTCTAAATCAAATCACTTGACAAAGATCTTTTGGAATCTTTCATTTCTCAGCAAGCCATGTTTCTACCATAATCCTCCGCCATATTTAATTCAAAAGCAGTGATGGGGGCATTCATTCCAAGAGATTTATTTTTCCCTAATTGCTCGAGGCGCTCATTTTGAAAGAGGTGCTTTTGGTTATGTACCATCCCATAAAGTAATCATTTCATCACATGAGTACATAAACATTTGAACAATAGCTCTCCACTAGGATTACACATTCGTAACTTGAACGTTATAAATTGTTTTGTTGAAAAATTCGATTGCTGCTGATCTTTGCTTGGATTATGCTAATGTAGAATCAATACTCTGAACATGATATTTAAATTACTTTTGGTTACTTGTTATAAAGAAATGTGTTTAATTAGCAATTGGGTCGAGTTCGTTGAATAGCTGAACATACTGGCTTTTAATATTTCTTTAAAATTTTTAAGTCTGCTAAATTTTAGTCCTTTATGAGTGCATGGTTTACACTGACAGCCAAATTAAATGAATGTAAGACAAAAAAAATTATGAGACGGCAAAGGGAGCATAAAACTATATCTTTATACAATGGTAGCAACGCATGTTTGCACGATATTGTACAATATTGTTCGATATTATATAATACTTTATGATATTGCACAATATTGTTCGATATTATATAATATTGTACAATATTGTTCGATATTATATAATATTGTACAATATTGTTCGATATTATATAATATTGTACAATATTGTTCGATATTATATAATATTGTACAATATTGTTCGATATTATATAATATTTTATGGTCTTGTACAATATTGTTCGATATTATATAATATTTTATGATCTTGTACAATATTGTTCCATATTATATCATATTTTATGATCTTGTACAATTTGTTCGATATTATATAATATTTTATGATATTGTACAATATTGTTCGATATTATATATTATTTTATGATATTGTACAATATTGTTCGATATTATATAATATTTTATGATCTTGTAATATATTTTTTGATATTATACAATATTTTATGATATTGTACAATATTGTTCGATATTATATAATATTGTATGATATTGTACAATATTATACAATATTGTACAATATTATACAATATTGCGAATATTGTTCAACATCGTGCAATATTGTACAATATCTTTGTGCTATTGATATTGGTCATCGGTATGTATCATTTTACGTGTGATTATATAAAAGAAATATTAGATGCATTAACCAAATGAAAATCCTTCACAGAAATTTTACTCATGTGATCTTGTTTCTATGGTAACGCTTTTGAAATGCAAAAAGCGATTGAATCATTTGGAATATTTATTGGTTATTTTCGGGAAACCATGCGAACGACTGCCCAAATAAAATCTTTTTTTATTAATTCGAATTATATGTCAATTTTTTTCTTAACATGAAACTTATTCTTATAATTTCAGCAAAATCAATGCAATTAAAAGGATAAACATCAACAATACTGTTAAAGAACTTTAGAGGAGGAGAGGGGTGGGGATGGTACAGGCTCATCTCAGCAAGGTTCAGACTTTTGAGTAACGTTCCAAAATCAGTGGGGTAGCGACCGAGGGGGCAAAGGGGTATAGATGCCCTGGGTGACAGTTTTAGGAGACACCATGATGTCAAATCCTACTGCGCTGATGCCATTTTTAAAGCAAAATATGATTATTGGCGCCCCATTTACGATTGTTAAGCCACTGATGTCAACTGGGATTTTAAAAAAATGATATTGTAACAAAAATCGGTCTGTGGGTGTATGGTGTAAACAGTCTAACACGCAGGATAATGGAGAATTAATGTTTATTCACAAATATGCAGCAAAACACGTAGCACAGGTAACAGGAAGCAATAGATCTTGCACAGATTATCAATGCAAACAGACAACAATTCACAGGTAATAACACTTCAGCACATTCTGATTTAGCAACACAAACAGTCAGCAAATCACTAATAATGACAATAACAGCACTTTCAGTAGCGCTCATCGGCTTCCTAGATCGCTCTGCAGACGAAACTCCAAAGTAGTTCCAGTCGATCAACAACACCCTGATCCAAGCGCTGTCTTTTTATACTCTCCCCGATAGGCCGTGATGTCATATAGTGTTTTCAGGAAAAACCTGAACCTCGGCCCCTAATAGAAATATCGAGAAAATAATAGCATTTTCGTGTATCTTCGATTTGCCGCCAAGGTCAGGGGTCCCGGAATGGCCGCTGCCCATCACTCCATGCTTACCCCTGTAAAACTCTCTCCCCAACTATAAGACTAGCAAGGCAGGAAAGCAACATTACATCTTTGTAACAATATTCTCCAACGCAACTTACTCTCTCTACGCCACTGGGCATAGTGACAAAACGTTAATGTGTTCATGTCACTTTTTAAAGTCAAATATGATGAGGGAGTGAAAAAAAACCGTGCACCGCTTACATAAGCTAAGTCACAGATGATGATGGAGGGGCGAAAAAATCATATCATAAGCCGGGCGCCACTTTCTCTCGCTACGCCACTGTCCAAAGTACACTCCTGTGGCTACAAAATTGTACATTATTGTACATTAATCTTACAAAATTCAAGGAAGTCAATAAGGAAAGATTGTTTTAACCCATTTCATATGTAACTGCATATACATATATGCTTCCATTTGATACATAATTTGTTTTTCATGTTAATAATGAATAGAAATTTTTTGTACATTTGTACACGCTGTATCAGATTAGAAACATCATAAGAGACCAGATAATAATCATTCGTTCCATTTTCCATGGACTGCATAAGTCCTATTGATAAGTCTGTAATAGTCAGCTAAGAAACTCCTGATACACCTACAGACATATTGACGCAGTTTTTAGCATTTAAAAGGAGTCTCGCATCTTTGATGGTTTCATCAATTGCTTCTACAGGTATTTTACCATTTGATTATTCTTTTTTATTGTTTTATTAAAAAAATAATGATACGTTCATTAAATTCTATTTAATAATATCACGATTCTATTTTGAATGTTTTGTGTATTTTTCTGTTGTTGCATGTGAACTTCCCATGCCAAAAACAATTTTTATTTTGAAATTTAAAAACTCATGCATTGAAAGGTTACTATGAAAGTCGGTAACTTTTCGATTAATTAATTCATTGAAGACCTAAAATTTGTGATTAATTTACTCATTTGATGAGAAAAGATTTTAGTTAATTATCAGATATGCTCATAACATTTTTGATTAATTAACGCAAGAACGACTAAAAGTTTTCAATTAATCAAAAGTAATCCTTGGAGGATTATTAATTACGTTACATTTATGATATTTTTTACAGTCACTAATTCTGTCGCCTTATGACTACACTGACTTCGAATTCTAGAAAAAGAACGTCGTAAAGAATAAGAAGAAAAAGTACGTGAGATCGTCGATTCATTCGCGTAGCCATTGCCATTCGAGCACGCATAAATATCCTCCTCATTCCGCGCAGTTTGCCAATGCTGCTTAGAGTCGAAATATCGATATCTCTTAATGTATCACCCATTACCCTTTGGTACCGAGAGCGTCTTGGGACGCGCTCTTTTTACAAAATCCCTTCTCCGCGATTGCACTCACAATTCCCTTTGCGAACCCTCAAATTGCTCGTTGGACGGTAAAAACTTCCTCAAATCCAATAAATAACCGCGCCAGAAGTAAATAAATAAAATGTATATAGCTATACACACACAGCCCGAAATTTTATTTCCTGGTACTATTGATTAACTGATTAGGGACTCGTTGCTTCTTCTTAGTTGTTGCAAAAGGAGTTTAATCATATTTGCGGCAGGCCAATTGCATTTGCTCGGATTAGCGAACTGAAGTGAAGAGGTTCGCTGATTTGTTTATTCGTAGGTATTTTTTTTTTCATTCTGACTTCTGTTTTGTTTTGTTTTTATTTCCCTTCCCCCTCATCACTAACTTTTTACGTGCCTTGGCCTTTAACGGTAACCGTACTCGCAGCAATCGATTCGTGCATAAAGGAACAGATAAATGGATTCTAAAAACAGTTTTCCGAAGTAAAATGGCGCAAGTTCAGCATCAAAAGATCCGTTTCTCTCTTGCCAAGGAAGAAATAAGTTATTTACGTTGCATTAGCATATACTTTAAGGGAATTAACTCAAGTTTTGCTTCTTCAGCCGTTTTGTTTTGATTTGAATTTCCAACTTCTGCGCGTTTTGTAGATCGTTTACTTTTTGTTGTGTTTTTTCAGGACCACGTGCTGTTGATTGTTGTTTAAGAGCTATTGTTAACTCTTCAGTACAACTTAGCGAGTATTTCTATTTATCTAAGAGAGCTTGAAGTTTCCGATAAAATGATGGGTTTATTTTTAAAAAATCACATTTAAGGGAAAAAAATCATCAAAGCAGTGTTAAAATTCGATAATACTGCGAAATAATATACAACGGAATCTTTCCTCTTTTTTGATTGTTTATAACAGCTGCAAAACAGTTATTTGTATATATCTTCAAAAGATCCAGGAAGTGAACATTCAAAATAAAGCAAGCTAGACTTATAAATTCTGACGAAGTGTTCATATAAGGAATAAAATAAAATAAATCGATGATATTAAAGGTACTAAAATGTCACCATACGAAAAAAGATGATTAATCTATCCAATATTTGCTGCAAAAAATTTAGCGAACAATTTAGGCTGAAATTCTGGCAGGTGAACAAAAGGCTTTATGGGATTATTGACTGAAAGTATTTATGAACTTCATTCTCATGAGGCCTATTTATTGATTTTTGGCAATATTTTAAAGTCATTTTTCATACTTACTATACAAATCTGAGATCATTGTTGTGTTACAAAAACACAGCTGAAATAGCATCTTAATTGATTGTAAAAAGAATATGGATACAAAGAAAAATTGTCAAAAATCCGGCAAATACTTTTTTCTTTGATTTCATTTAAACTCCGTGATAACCTAAGCCAAAGAGTGCAGATAGCATTAAACATGCTGCACATGTTAATCAAGGCATTAAGCATGCCTTGATTTTAGAGTTTTATTATTTGAAAAGGAAGCTTGGAACGCATATAAAATTAAATAAAAAATGAAGACATATTTAATATTGCGACGAAATTCTCAATGGAATTCATCAAGAATAAATTGTCTTTTATATTAATGGATTAGTTCAAAAATTGTTTCCTAGCAATCATTGGTTTAAAATTACGACAGATAAATTTGTAGCGAAATATTTATTAATTTTATGGAGTAATTTCTAATTGTTTTAAAAGTACTAAGAGAAAAAAGTTTTAAATGCCGAAATTCATTCTTTCAAGCAATTAATTGCAACCATGCGTCAACAGAAACATAGAGAAAAAGCACCTTTAGAGAGTAGCAAACGGATAAAATGAGTTCATCAGTTTTATGCTTTATCATTCAGTGTTATCAAAGAAAGTGCATTAAAAGAATGATTATTTAACACATGCTGAAATGTTATGCTATGAAAATTTCTGTTTATGTAAGAAAAGAATTGTTTGAATTCCCTGATCATAACGATGATATTATTTCGTTGTATCATGCGAGTTTTCTGGTTTGTTTACATGCTTGTAATACGTATTTCCGGTGTAATGCTAAGTCAATGGATCTTCAAAGCGGAAATACAACATACAAGCAGATAAAGTCAAGGTTTTTAAGGTTAGTAAACAAACCAGAAAACTCGTCTATAAAATTACAATAGAACTTGGCTAATTCGAAGTTGATGGCACCATACTAAAAATTCTATTTATTCAATCATTCGAATTTAGATAAACTATTTATAAAAATGGCAAAAAAGATTTACTTATGATTTTTGAATTTCAGTTTAAACTTTCAACAGTTTTAGTAAATAATGCACAATTAATAAATAAACACAAAGTAGCTTTAATAAACAGCGTAAAAATAATTATTATCAAATTTTGAATGATTCTTAAAATAATTATTTCAGTAAATAAGTAAGTGATTTTAATAAAGAGTCTGTATACAGCGCTTTTAATTCAACGATTGCAGAATAAAAATTCAAAATGGCAACTCACATCTGATACAAAGTTTTTTTAGAAAAAGAAACAGAGAAATTTTTTATTGTTTTTTTCTATTGGGTACATTGAACAACAGAAAAAATTAAAAAAATATTATAAAAATATTATAAATTACAAAATATATGGAAATATTTTTACCTTTTCAATTTGTTTAATGAAACTGACAAAAAGATTGTTTATTAAAAGATTGATGAACAAAATAAATTGCATGAAAAGTTTCTCCGTTGACTTGTGCTGTTCTTGTAGGATTCCATGAAGAATCTTGAACCTTCTTTATAAAAATAAGCTATTTATTGACAATTTACACAGCACAGACATTTTACACAAACACTCACATGACACACTTTATATTAATTCCACATCGAATTTCATCTTAACGTTTTTCTTCTTCGTTGCTAGACAACGTTCGCTCAGCCAAAAATATCATTGCTACTCTATTTTTGTAACCTTCAGAAAAGAAATGATGCAAAGCGATTTTTTTAATGAATTTCTTTAACGGTCAAACGATATTTTTAAATTAATTTCTTTTATGGCCAAACGATTTTTTTTATCTAATTAATTTCTTTTCTTTAAATATATTGATAATTCTACATATACATATATATAAAATGTTTTCGTTGCTGTAGTCGTTAAATGATTAAACAGGCCGAGTTATTAACTAATTTCTTTTTATTATCTGACAGTGACGGAATGTACGTACATTTCAGTTGAAGTTTTTAAGCCAAAAGAGAACAGAAGATCCCTGCTTTTTCTCAGGTAGGGATTTAACAGATAGACACGTGATCAAAGTGAAGGGAATAATAGCTATTTTTAGTAAATTACGTAAGTGTTTTAGGGAAAAGTCTGGAAAAGAATTCGCGATTTATGTTGGCGCGTGGAGGCAATTAGAATATTCTTTTAGCAATAAATGTGTCAAAACGCGAGATTTAATATACCTCCAGCGCGGGAAAAGAACGAAACTGGAGTTTTAGAAAAGTGATTTTGGAATACATTAAGATTTTAAAATATATAATATTAGAATTTGAAATAAAATTAAGTGAGATTATTACATATATATATATATATATATATATATAAATTTTATTCGTTACAAATATTACAGACTCGTGCCACTTTGGCTTCAAGTTGCGGAATTTAGAATCGAGATGGAAAAATACAACTTTTTGCTTTCGAGACGTTTTTTTCTAAATATCTGAATAGTTTTAAGCAAGAACTTTCTTCTGACCGTTTTGAATGTGTACAGATAGATGGAAACGGGTCCCCTGCGCGTTTAAGAATCCAATAAATGTGCATTTTCTCTGTGTTTATCGTTAATGCTGTTTTTTCCCCCTCAACTGGAATTTTGAATACAGTTTATTCTACGATCTGCAGCGAAGGCAGTCTTTATGTAAAAAATGAAAAGGCGATTTTGTTGTTTGATTTGATATTTGCGGAAGGAATCTTTCAATATTTTAAATATGTTTGTACACTCGCTTTTTAGTAAAATGTATATGGCAAAGTTTGTTTATATTGCAAAGAGTTTTTCTTTACAGGAAGATTTAAAGTTTTTTCAAATCGGGCCAAATTATAAACAGCACAGTACTTTATTTATCTGTCTAGTTGAATGGAATCTATTGAATTTTTGCTTCTTTTAGTATAATTAGGCTTAAGACATGGAACAATAATTGAATTGTTGATTGTAGAAACAATTTGAGTCATTTTTTTTTTCCAAAATTGCGTTTCTGCTGTTTTCACATTCTAAAGTTTTACTTCCATAATGAATGAAGAAATGACAAGAATCAAATAAAGGCACACTTTAGGTATGCAAAACGCACCAGATAAAAAATTATAATTGATTTTAAATCTAACACTGGGACGTCTGGTCGAATTCACCATTTATACTAATGACAACTCAAGCCAACACTTTTAATAATTTTCAAAGGAACTATGATATGGAATGGGAATTTTTCATAAATACAGGAAATTATAATATATGTATAGCAAAAACGACAAAGAAGAATTCTTTAGAAGCTAATTTCATTAAAATTAAATCTAATTACCTTTAAGATTTTTTTAATTCATGCTTTTAATTTCGAAGTAAACTAGTGGAAGTGCTCTTCCAGTGACTTTTTCGTATATTTGGCACGTTTTCTGTTAAATTTCTTAACATGGTGAAGCAAATCTATACGCATTTTGGAACTCTTCACTTTGATCAATTGCGCCCAAAACTTGATTCAAATCTGAAATTTTGGTGTTAAAACCACACACCAAATTTCATTGTGGTATATATGGGAACACACTTTGTGATGTATCCGGCATGGAACGTGATATAAACAGTGGAAGACCTCCTTGTCAAGATCGCTTCTATCTTTTCTGTGTGCACTGTGCTTCTCTCTGTGCAGTGAGCACTCTCTTTACTACTCCAGAGCAATGCTCAGCTGAAGGATCCTAAATCAGCGTTGCTATCGTCGGCTGTTCTAGTTCTAATGATTATGATAACCGCATAAAAGCTAAGTTTGGTTCGCTAGTTTAATTTAGTTGATTTTATTAACATTACTAAACTTATGTTGTTATCAGTAACGAATTTTCCATTCCATGCCATATAATTCATCCAAATCATCCAGACATGCAGAATTCCAAAAATGTTTGTTCGGACTCGTGGAGACCTAAAACCTGGAGATTCAAAGACAACTCGAGGTGGAATTTTCGACTGTTACGAGACTTTCTCCTTATAAACCTCGTATAAGAGGAAGTAATGAAAAGGGATAATTCGAGATATTTTAATAAAACTCTAGAAAATTCAGAGACATTTCTACAATTTAGGATAAGCAATAAACAACCGGAACAATACCGGATAATCTGGTCAATTGTCTAGATAGATTTCTGGTACAAGATATGGACCAGCATACATAAAACAAGTTAAGAACTCATTAAGCATCTTTTTCTATCATGCTAAAAACGAAAGACAATGAAATCGAAACCAACATTTATATATATATATATATAT
>BGPR01039062.1:0-14450 GCA_013235015.1 Araneus ventricosus | reverse complement strand
TTGTGAACTTTGCCTTCGGCAATACGGGTTCTTGCTCTTCCAGATTCTCTGACTATCTCATCGTGATTTTTCCCGACCATGACGCCTAGGAACTTGAAATTTGGCAGGTAGATTTACCTTTTGGATAGTGTGTGTTGACTAGAAAAGGATTTTTAAAAGTTCTTTCTCTAGTTATGAAAGTTGCCTTATAGAGCTCACTGATTCATATGTTTAAATCTGATTATCACCATTATAAATATTAATTATTCCAGATGTAGAGCTATTTTGAGATAGTAGATATTAGATTATAAATTTGAATAAAAATTATGTAATTGTTGAAAGTGACTTATAAAAACAGTCTTCATCCCATGAATTCCTTTGATACTATCAAATCAATACTTCTAGTGGCTGCAATGCCTGTTGAAGGTTTGTTACGGCTATTGAACAAAAATCAGGGGAAGAGTTTAAAAGTGGTTTCTATTGACTTTAAGACGAAACCTTGGTCAGTATATTTCCCGTTCTACAGTTAGCTTTCAGAGCTTCATTCGCCATTGAAGGACAAACTACATACATAGCCGAGGGTGGCGACAGAACCTGGAAATCGGGGAAAAGTCGTGGAATTTTATTGATTTGGGAAAGTCAGGGAAATTCGTAAAAATATCTCGAACTCAGGAAAAATTAATAGTTACTTGTGTTATTATCTATAAATTAGTATCTTATGTGTAGCATTATTTGCAATAATAAATGGAATTAAAAACTTATTCATTTATAAAAGCATAAGTTTTTGGTTATATCAATTAATTTCGTATGATTTGTTAAAGAATAAAGATTTGAAGTAATATTTTGGCAGTTTAAATCTTTGGCTAAATATATATTATTAGGTACGTATAATTATACTATTTTTATATTTATGCTGCAACATGTTATTCTGGTACTCATTCAAACAGCACTAATTAGTTATTGAGCTGTTTTAAAGTTTTGAGCAAAGATCATAATAACCTTTACAGTTAATATAATTTAACTTGGAAAGAGTTTGCAGAGAGTAGTTTTAATGTTTCTTAGAATTCTTATGCAGTTTTATAAGCAAATATTTTGTTAAAATTTCCAGTATTTTCGACATATAAGAAATGCAATACACTATTTTAATAGATTTTTTTAGAACGCTCATTCAATTTTTTTAAAATTAAATTTCATAAATTTTTTTTCATATTAAATAACTGGTTAAAGTGTTTTTAATAATGTATATTGTAGACATATAGTGATTCTGATTAGAGAGAAAGCCAGGAATCTCATATAAGTAACTGTTAATCAGAGAAATGTTGTAAGTTTAGTCAGGGAATGTTTCACATTACTATTATTACTATTATATTACCTCATTTTTATTAACTCACTTTCTTGTCTGTCTGTCTGTTCGGTACAAATTTTGGAATCGATTTTAAACTAACTTCCCGATGAGCTGGAGACTTGAAACTGTAAACATAGCTCAGAACTAGATGACAATGCAATATTAACTCGCTTTCTTGTCTGTCTGTTAATTTTTTATTTAATATTTTGTGTTGTTCCAACCCAGAGCTTCGGTAGATGGCGCTGTCCAGTCGTCACTCCTGAATAGTACAGTTTAGGAGGAGGGGGAATCTTGAGTTTGTAGAAGTGGATTCCAAGAAATTCCGCAGCCTAGTGTGGAGAAACATCAAAGAGTGGATTGAGGTTCAGAGGGGAGGATACCCACCGACGAGAGACAATCATTTGTTTTGTCGTGAAATTCAGGAGGGGGAGTAAATGCTGGTGGTTGCTAGTTGTTTTCATGAATTTCTCTGCATCATGCAACGATTTTTCAGGAAAATAAAAAAAATTACGATTGATATATTGGTATGTAGGTATAACAATTTTCTATTTATGAGTCAGGTGAAGAGAAACTGAAATAAACTTGAAAATATCCACGTGTCTCTATCATTAATCTCATCAAGATGTTTAAAATCATTGCAAAATTTCACACACGCAAGACTACAAAGTATAAAATAATTTCTTCTATCCCCACACAGATTTAATATTTAATAGTAGGGAGTAGCTATCGTGGAGGAAACTCGCACAACAGTTAATATCATTGCCATTGCAATAAAATTGTTAGTGACTTAAATAAACTATTTGTCATCAATTATCTATGCATGCCCCACGTTTTCGTTATAAATCTGTATGGGGCTAGAAGGGTTAAATCTGTGTGGGGATAGAAGAAATTATTTTATACTTTGTAGTCTGTTTTAAAAATGTGTTATATTAAAAAAATTATTTAAATATTTAACATATTTTTTTCTTGCATGTTAATTTTTTTAAATATATGTTATTTTATTCTTTGCTGATTTGTATTCTAGCTTTGAACATAAGTTAATTAGATATTGTTGAGGAAATTATTTTTTATTTAACTATGTGTTTAAAATTTTAAGCTAGGGTCCGTTCAAATATTACGTAAGCACCTAAGGGGGGGGAGGGGCTTTGCGATTTGCTTATTTTTGCTGATAAGGGGGGGGAGGGGGTATGAGTGATGCTTACGTAAGACATTAAAAGCACTTTATTTCCGAATATCTCTTGTAACTTGCAAAAATAATTTAATTTAAAACCAGCGGGAGTGGTCTCCCCTAAACTTTCTCGTATACTCCTAACACATGTAGGGACAAAAAATAAGCTAAAACCCCTAGCGCAGTGGAGATGAAAAATAAGCGAAATTAAGTCAGTTCCCCGCAAACTCGCTCGGATAAAAATTTCGAATCTGCTTATTCCGAGAACGCAACAAGTTTTGCACAGCACACGTTGAAACGACAAAACGGAAATAAAATATTCCGAGCAGGATCAGAATTCGCCAAAAGGGAGAAAAAAGAACCAAATGGGAAGAAATGAAGCGCTTTCGAAGCTACAATTTCGTAGACCGCTAAGGTCAAAAGCCAACTATACTAACTCGAGTAAAATAAACAAACGCTCGCCAACAGAGTCGCAATATGCAGTTTGAACGAAATATGCAATTTGAACACCTTTTTTTCCAACGGATTGAAACGAAATTTGAGCACAGATCTATAATTAATATCAGCAAACGTCATAACAATTTTTATTTATCTAAGCCAAAGGGTTTAGGAGATATAATTGTTACAAGTATGCGACTATACAGACCGACAGACAGTCAACCCTTTGACGGATTTGGCCCAAAATTTTATACGGACCTACATTCATGACGATAAAACTGTGTATTAAATTTTATCCATCTGGCTTTTCAAGTTTTTGAGTTATAGCGTTCGCATGACCTTGAACATGCAGACAGACAGACTTCCCGTTGACGGATTTTGTCCAAAATTTGATAGAAACCTACAAATTATGTTTAAAGATCACATACCAAATTTCATCCCCGTAGCTCTAATAGTTTTCGAGTTATCGTGTTCACAGACAGACAGACAGACAGACACACAGACAGACATAATTCCAAAATTGTGTTTTTCGGACTCAGGAAGGTCTAAAACGTGGAGATTCGTCAAAATCTCGAATTCGAATTTTTTGACGATTACAATACTTTCTCTTTGTATACTTCGTATACGAGAAAGTAAAAATTAAATTTGAAAAAAGATTAAATTAAGCAAAAGAAAATTAAACTTGAAATTTTAAAATTGTGATAAAATAAGAAATTTTCTTAAACAAAATTGTAAGGAAATTAAATATATATATATTTTCAGTTTAAGCCGAGTTAAAGTTTTTTCTTTGAATTAAGTCCTAAAATTTCTAAAATTAGATTATTACTGTTATACATTTTGTGAAAAAAAGAACGGGGGGGGGGGTTGCCGTTTGGTTACGTAATTATAAGAGGGGGGTTTGCGATTTGCTTATTTTTGCTGACAAGGGGGGGGGGGTCAAAAATTACCAAAAACATGCTTACGTAATATTTGAACGGCCCCCTACCTGTAACAGCTCTTTTTAATTGTCTTGGCCATTTTTCCTAACTCAGTAGTGGATATTTTGTTTGTCTCAAAGATTCTGCACATCCAATTATTATCTATCTTTTCAATATTCTCCTATTGGATGATCTTGTTTTATGTCACTGACTTATTTGGCAATGAGTGTAGGAGGAGATTTAATTGCTTTCATGATAGGTTGAAAATTTCTAAATAAAAAAAGGGTAAAAATAGGTCTAGGGGGTTTATTAGGGTTTCAGTCACATTAAATTTAAAACAGAATATTACATGAAATAAACGAGGAGGCTTCAATTTAAATATGAAACATTTATTTAAGAACTATAGGGAGAATTTTACAGGGGGAAAATATAGACAAAAGAAAGATAACAAGGAGTTTAATGATTGACATGAAGACATGGTTTCTTGCTCTAGATTATCACTGGGATAAACGCTAATGGGTTAAAAGTAGTTAATTGAATTAGTGATAACCAGAAGGAAAAGTTAAATGGGATATAGTTACCGTAACATAGCGATCGGGCGACTTGACTGTGCCGTGTAGAGGAGCCTACATTCTAGCGAAAAGAGGGATTACGAGGGAGGGTTGCCAGTCTGCGCCTCTCTGAGCGTGCTCCTTGGTTTTGTGAGGAAAAAGAGGGCGCTGTTCATGACGTATCATGAGCAAGACTCTTGGTGCCATCTATCATATGATAATCAAGCTTTCACAATTCTTATTTAAGCGACGATTAAATTCTGCTTATTGGTAATATCCTACATATATACAGTAAACTCTCGATTATCCGGCATTCAAGTATCCGGAAAGCTCAACTAACCTTAAAAATTAGGAAATGAGTTTTTCTAAAAGTTTCACATCTGTGTGCCAAAATTTCGTACGCGCGCACCCCGTTCCATTCACGCGGACAATTTATTTCTGGAATGCAACGTTCGCTCGGCACGGAGGGACGTAGAAGGAAAAAAAAGCAATATAAAGTACTGTGGCGTTCACAGACTTGCTTTATGGGGGGTTCAGAAGCAAAAGTGAGAAACAAAAAAATAATAATAAAAGGTCCTCACCTTTTGCCGAAAAACAAGACCTAAAAATGAAATCGACAACCATAAAAAAAAGGGGGGGGGGGAAAGGGACAGAATCGGTATAAAAAAAAATAAAGATCATAAGCGTAATATCAAGTGCAGGAGAATTGGAGGCGTGCGTATTACGCAATAACCCTTGCGATCTTGTAAAAGATAATTAGTTTTGATATTCAATCTGGGATTTGTTTATGATCACTTAAAAGAGTTTTATTATGCTTTCTGAGTAGAATATTTTTCAGTTTCGTCGGCTATTTTTATATGTTTATATTTTTACAATCTATATATTTACGGTAAAAATTCGACTACAGATCATATATATATATTTTAAATCATCAATGTTAAATTAAAATCTCCATAATATGTTTCGTAAATACAATGTTATGGAAGATACCGAAGTATTCTTAAAAATTATATTTAATGCACATTTCAAAATGACAAAATCAAATTATTTGACCGGAAAAATCTTTAAAAAAAAAAAGCTACACCCCCCACCCCCATTTTTCCCGTCACACTCAAGTATCCGGAAATCGGAGTTTCCCGAGCATTCTGGTTAGTTAAGCTTTTAATGTACTTGATGATAATTTAATTTCCCTGTTTAGCTATGAATGTGTTAAACTGGGGGTAAATGAGGCACTGAATCTTATTTTTCATCTTCATTCCCTTATTTTCTACTTTTTTTAAATATACCGTTGAAGCATTCGTATCATAAAAATTATTTCAAATTTTGCATGTTGGTGTTGGCAAAAGCATAGAATCAAGTATTTTATTCAACTTTCTAATTAGTTTTTTTAAGTTTTATTTTTCACATAAGCTTTTTTTTAGCAATGGTAGAAGTCATTTTAATTGTAAATAACTGCTAGAAAGGGCCCCAGAGAAAAAACAGAGTTGTTGTTTATTTTATTAATTGTTGTTATTTTATTATTATTTATTGTTGTTGTTTTAAGTTCCTTATCAATGAACATATAAAATATGTATTTAAAAAAAAGAAAGCAAAATATTTATAGTCGTGCACTATTCTGCAGACTATTTTTAAGAGACCCAACCTCCATTGCAGATTGTTGAAAAGTATTCTACTACTGTGCCCCTTCCATTGATTACTTATTGTATTGGTAAATAATTTTAAAGCAAGATTCCAATCAAAATTTGAATAAAAGGAAATGAGTTAGAAAGAAACTATAACTTTAAATGTATTTAAGTATTTTTTTTTTTTGATAATGTTAATAAAAAAATATCCATTAAGTTTTTTTCTTACGAAATTTATATTTTTTTAGGACAAACTAGACGGAGGAAAAAACTCATTGATGAAGATGCTAATGAAGACAACATGTAAGTACAATACTTTTCAAAATGCTGCTTTTTTGGGGGGGGAGGGAGGTATTATTCTATCGAAATAGCTTGTTCTTGCTCTGAAATGTAATCCAAGTTCAAGCCTTACATTCTACAGAGTATTAAAAAAAAATCAAAATCTCTATGGGTACATGTTTTAGTTGTCATTGTCCAATTTTGGCATGTATTTAATTTTGCGTAACATTTCTATTAGGTGATGTTATCTCAGAGGCGGCGCCAGAAATTTTCCGACGGGGAGGCAAGACATCTCCGACGGGGGGGCAAGCGAAATTTCTCTAATACAATAACACACAATATTTAATTTTATATTTAATTAAAGGTAATTAACAATTAATTAGCGAATTCAATTATAATAATTAATTATTTGGAATAATTAGCTATTTGTGTAATGTCGGTGCAGTAAGAATTGTCTGACGGAACGACAAGCAGTAATAGAAAATGAAGAATTAAAAACATAAATCTCGTAGGAAATGAAGTGTACCGCACTGATATTAGGGAACAAAATACAGATTGTTATCTAAATCTCATAACTAAATAAAATAATAGCCGAAACAAGTGAAAATAATTATTAACTTTTTTTAAACCTATAAATGCATAACTACATATTTAAAATTATTGTCAAAATCAGAGGACCAGTTCCCCAGCTCCAAACACTGGACCGATATCGATAATTTTTATTTCACCTGCAAGCTTATGACATGTCATCAATGGTCGCCTGCCCCTACCACATTCCATTTTCGAGAGAAACCGAAAAAAATACTTCTCTACTGCACATTGTCTTTTGGGAAAAACCATGAGATAGTTCCCCAGCCTGAACCACTGGGCCGATTTCGACAACTTTTACTGCATCTGAAAGTTTTTGACGTTCATATATATCATTACTGGTCCCCTATCACCCACCGCCCTCCATATTCTAAATACATCGCAAACTAAAGCTTTCCTAATGTACCTCAGCCTCTTCAACCGCCAACTTATTTCTCCAAGTTTCAAGCATAGGAACAGGATATTAAAATTAGAGGCGAACAGCTGGTCGCCAAAGGCGGGTAGTCTATATATTTAAAATAATTTTCTATACCAAAGGACCAATCCAACCACTGGACCTATTTTGACAATTTTTTTCATATGAAAGCTAACGACTCCTAGGTCAGTCATCAAAGATCGCCTATCCCCCACCGACCCTCATTTTTTAGAGAAATCGGAAAAACACTACTTCACGGTACATTCTCTATGGGGAAAAACCTTGACTGAGTCCCCAGCCTCAATAACTGGACCGATTTCGCCAATTCATCTGATCACTTTGCAAGTATAGATAACCACTCAGAATGCCTCATGTTTATTGTGCAAGTTTAAAACAGTATTTTTGAACAGCTTTAATGAAAACGGTTCTTCAAAAAGAACAAAATATCTACTCTAGGGGATGGAAACATTATTCAGGGCAATATCATATTGCATTTATGGTTCTGATAACTTTTAGTCAAATTTGTGCAAAATATTAAAACTCAAATGTGGATTTTTCGTTGTCCCTTATCCTGTTCCACTAATCTATATGCAGTATTTAAAACTGAAAAAAGGTAGTGGTTGCGAGCCGCGAAGCGCTGAGCACAGCGAGTTTCTCTCCCTCTTTATGTATATACTAGCAGGACTATAGCTATACTATATACTCAGGACTTCAACAAAATGAAAACAAAAAAAAACCACAATGGCATGAAAAAGTTCTGAAAACAAAACAAAAGATACACATTATTGATTTTCCCGCTAATTTTTCTTCGCGATAATGACATTTCAACTGTAGAAAATACAGAGTACGTTAATCCGAAACAATATTAAAAAATTGCACCGTGAAAATGATTATTATAAAGCAAATAAAATATGCGAGACATAAACACGTTAAGACACTGCCGAAAATAATAATCGAAGTCATTCAGTTGAAGGTTATGACGTCAGCCATTGAAATTGCCTACAACGTCCCGGAAAAGCGTCACGGGAGGGAGCTCGGTAGATAAAAATATCTTTCAACTGACCAGGAAAAAATTAATTAAAAAAAAACGGGAAAAGATATTCTAACCGTTCTTGTTTTAAATACGACAGAACCGTTCCAGTTATAAGCTGAAAAAAATTGAAAATAATAGTGTTATTAGAACGTCGGATGCAGCAAATTTAAAAACAAAAATTAAATTTCGATCGCAAAACTGACTATTTTTAAAAAATTTCTCAAAATTCAGTAAACTACGTTTGAAGCTCAAAACAAACTTCATTAGAACGAAAATTGTTTGCTCTATCCGATGGTGTATTGATTGTTTTTCAGCGATCAGTAGAAAAAATACTACAGCCGTAAACGTGCCAAAAATGACCCAAAACATCAAATAAAAACTTTTCTAGAATGAATTTTAAAATTCCGGCTTCGAGGTGCATTAGTCACCTTTACGATTACATGTGTGCCAAATTTCATGACTGTGAGTGCAATAGATTCGTCTGGACATCGCGCGCACGCACGCAAACATTTCCTTTTATAAGTATAGATTCTTTTGAAAAAAAGACTTTGTGTCTGCTTGGATCTTTACGCTCTTTCGGAGGTCACTTTTTAATTTTTTTAATTGGAAAAATATATCCCTAATTGTATTATTTGTTTGTTGATGAAAGGGAATAATATCATCTATTTTTTCTAAAGTCGTTCAGCTGAAAGTTGCATTCGATGATGGTCGAAACCCATAGCAGACTTTTTGTCAGAGAATCAACACTAGAAAGGTAAAAATGTACTCTTGAATGTTAATCCCGATTGAGACTGAAAAATCACTTTTCTCTTTACAATGGGAAAGGAATAATTAATTTTGATCTGATTTCCGGTGTTGATTTTGAGTGTATGCATTTTTTGTTCTTTCTTCCCTGCATTTTCTGTTAATAAAAGATCTGTGGTCAGAGAGACGAAAGGAATGCATTTGAAGTTGAACGGGTGACCAACCCGACAGATCAGATGGGTTTGAGTGGCCGTTAATAGAGGTTATTTTAACATTACGTCTGTGGGCCGAAAAATTCCGTGCCGAACAAAAATGGTCGCTGAGAGGAGTGACCGCTGTGTATCGCCACACTCTTGTTTAATATAGATACCTTAGTTTTCCCTAATAAATTTACCGACAAGTGATCAAAGCAGTCAATGGAAATAACAAAAGATGCAAATTTTCACCCGTCTTGTTGATCTCTTAGCCGACCAACCGAAAACAGTGGACAAAATGCGACATCTGATGCACTTGTCACCTTGCCGGTTATTCTGTCAATGCGGTGCGCGCTACAGGCCAAATGGACGACAAGTGAAACAGATGCCGATCATTCTGTTGATTTAAAAGTTAATCAGACGTCAAATTTGGACACAAATAGCTTATCTCGACCGTTTACTATATAATAACTTTAAGATGGGATTTAAAATATTAGATTCCTTGATACCCATCTCTCCACATCTCCCGAAACAGAAAAGATTTTTACCGACGAAAGTCTTCATTTCTCTGCGACGGGGGGGCAAGCGGTCACCGACAGGGGGGCAATTGCCCCCCTTGACCCCCCGCTAGCGCCGCCCCTGTGTTATCTTAATACACCTCAGAAAATGCAATGTATGTATCTTATCAAATGTTATGAATTTGAAATGACACAAAATAATTTCACTTCCAGAAATTCATTTTAAAGCAGTGGATGTATTTTCTATGATTAAATATACATGATAAATATGGGGGGGGGGAATACAACATTTGTGTAATGAAAGAAATTCTAGCCGTGGGAAATGTGAAAGATTTATCACAATGCATTTCATCAGCTTGATGCTGGACACTATCTGCATAAATTGTTTTTAACGACTGAGCAGCAGTTTCTTTTTCCTGCCATATTATGTCCAAAAATAAGCACATTTTTTTATAAGCAACTTTGTATTCAAATTAATTTTATAAATTCAAATCGGCTGTCAAAACAGTTACAAGTATTGATTTTATTAATTTTTGATAATTTTTAATTGCAGGGGGAAATAAGGACCTAAAAAAACTGGTTATCCTAGCTTAACCTGACCTAAAAACTGTTTCACACTTGTTTTGCTATCCAACATAAAGCGTATATCACACAGAGATCTATCGTTCGCTGTTTTTGTCAGCATTTGTTTGATGCAAAAAAAGTTTGTAGCACGTGACGCATTGAGATAATCGATCGGACATGATTCCGGGCGTCGTTGGGGTGAACTACGTCACTGTCAGAGTCGCAACCGATTAATTTGAATTATCGCTGCCGACGACTTTCCGTCGGCATCGTACGCATTTTCAAGCAGGTTAAATACAGCCCACGATTGCCGTCATCTTGTCTGACCGGTCACGTGCTACAAACCTTTTTGGTGAGTGGCATTGCTCTCATATGCTGGCAAAAACAGCGTACAATAGCTCTCCGTGTGATATACGCTTTAGATTGTTACAGCCATTTGCTAGAAACATTGCAAAGTACAGAAAGTGAAAAAGCCAGGAAAATCAATGGATGGGCTTAGAAAAATAACCTGCCCAAGTGGTGTTCAGGTGAATCGGAGAAGTCCCCTTTCGCAGTGCCCGAATGGTGTTCGGGCAGTACTGTTAAGTGGTTGAGATAATGCGCTGTTTATAATTAAGAAACAAAGGGTTCTGTAGCATCAAACAGTGGTATTTTTACTCTTTTTAGTTATTAGATTCTGTTCTAATGACATTTGTTTGTGAAGAATATAAGAATAATTTTCTTAATTTCTTTAATTTTTTAAACCTTTTATGTATTTTGTCATCTTGGTTGGCTCCCTAACTTCGTTAAAGCACATTACAGGTCCTTAAAAGCTTATTTTCTTAAAAATATCACATTGACTGTAAATCTGCGGCTACAGTATAGTATTGCAGCCATATATTGCATTAATTGCTCAGTAACTAGTTGCTATATTATATTAATGGGGGTAATAATTATATTACATTAAATAGCATATCTCTAATGCATCTCATAATTATGTCAGTATTCAATATTTAGCAAATTTACCCATCCACCATATAAAAAAAGAATTAATGCAAATAAGGTATTGTATGATTATTTAAAATGTATCCGAAACCATTGTTCCCATTTTAATGATTGAAAATTGTAATTTTGATAATTCATATTTTCTCGAATTAAAATTTTTAATTCAATAAAACTCTGATGTAGGGTTGGGAAAAAACTACTTCTTTAAACCGAAAACCGTTTTTTTTTTTTTTTCCCGGTTAACTGGGTTTTTTTGGTTATTTTTTTTTATCCTGGTTTTAACCAGTTATTTTTAAAATTCAATAACCGGGTTGGAAAATAGGCTCAATTTTAGGTTCAACTAGACTAAAATTTAGCAAGTTATAAAGCTCTGAATTTCATCATCTTAAGCCAATCACTGACAACTGCTTCCTCGAGGCGTCTGTTGGTTGGCGGATTACTGAGAGTCTTTATGAACAGATAAATATTGGCCAATGAATTGATTTCTTGCAAAATCAATACTAATAAAAAATTTTGTCTGCAAATGGCATCTGGTTTTTGCAGCCAAAATTTTTTATCTTTAGTCAGAAGTTCTGTGGCTTCTGAATGATTAGTATCTATGTTGAACGATGTTTCCGATAAGAGGTGTCGTCTCACGGATCAACACATTGCTGAAAGAGCAGATTAGATGATAAATATTGGCCAATGGATTAATTTTTTGTGAAGACAATGTTAATAAAAAAATTTGTCTATAATACTTACTTGTAATAATTACGCATTTATTATTATTATTACATATTGTATTAATCACTTATTTATAATCATTACTTATAATATTAATTACTTATTGTATATCATTATTATTAATAATAAATTTTGTCTACAAACGTTGTTTCTTTTTTTAACCCCCCCCCCTCCCCTTGAAAACTGGTTATTTTGAGCACGGTTAAAACTGGTTGTTTTTGTAATAACCACCATCCCTACTCTGATGTTCTTTATACGCATTTTTATTTAGCTTCAATTAAAAAGTAGTTCATAAGGCAATATTTTTGATTGCAACTAATGTTTGTATTCTAATATTTTCACTGTATGTTTCTGCTTGTGCACATTTTTTAAGTGCTAGAGCAGAGGTTCCTCACCTGTGGGTACACGTAACCCTGGAGTTACGAGAAGGGCCATTTGGGGGTACGCGAAATCAAAGTTGTTAATGGTGGAAACAAGTAAACCTGAGGAATTAAAAAAGTTAGAGAATTTTGTTTCTCCAAGTGAATACTCTCTATTTAATAACTATAACACTTGAATAGTGAACACTTAACACTTGAACAGTGTAATTTTTAGCTATCCTTATAAGTTAAAGCGAAATATTTACAATACTGGTTTCATTTGCTTTGGTGTTGAACTAATACTGTAGTAAAAATGAAATAAAATCCAAAATAAGTTCTTCAAATGCTGTAACTGATTCGAATAATTGCACTTTTAAGTTAACCTTAACATCATTGATAAAATCTTCTTTGCATAGACAGATGGTTGTGTGTGTGGGGAGGGTGGATACGATGGTAGGGGGTACGCAAAAACAAAAAGAATAATCGAGGGGTATGCGAATAAAAAATGTTTGGGAACCCCCGTGCAAGAAAATCAATGAATGTTCATTTTATTACCTTAAAAAAGAAGAACTACATGAAACAGTTATGTGAAATGCTATTTTAATAAAAGTAAGCTTATGTGAAGGTTTAAGTTTTCCAATTAGGGAAATCAAAGTTACATAGTAAAATTTCGGTGATTATTGACTAATAGTATACGAATGTAATGACCAGTGTTGAATGCTGATCTTTGAATAGTTTGATATCATTCAATCTGTAATATGTATCTATTTTTTTCCTCTAGGTCTAAAATGGAAGAGTCACCATCAATTAATCTTCCTGCTGCCTCAAAAAAGAAATTACTGAAGATAGATCTCGAGAATAAAATGGAAAGAAAAAGGTTTTTGATTTATTTAATTTATATATGTATGTGATAAAATATTTTTTAACTAATGCAGTAATTGAAGCCTTGCTTCTGAGCTGTTCATATTGGAGATGTCATCATTCCTGTTAAAAGATAAATTCTGCCCTTATATTTCCACATTTTTTAAAATCTTCTTGTTTTGGACTCGTAAATCTGTTTCTGTGCTATTAGATTAATAATTTGATAAGCATTCATTTGCTCTATAATATTCTGACTTTAGTTTAAGCAGAGTACAGTGGTTGTTAATGAGGGATTAAGCCTTTATTTTGAATTTAATTTAATCTGCTGATGTTTTTTAAGAAACTAGCTAATCCCACACATACTCCATTATATGAACGCCACTCATTTTCTGCCAAATTAGCACATCCTGAAATTTGAGCTCGATGCAGTGTGCATCGAGTATTGTCGGGAAAGAAGCTGAACCAAATTGATGCCAAACAAACTGCTTGTTGCCACTGGCAAAAGAGAAATTGACCAATTTTGTAATGTTGGCATTATCTTCATTAATTTTAAGTGTATGTGAGGTTCCATTGCAAATCTGTCCTATATTTAATTTTAATTAATAGCTTGGCTGAAAATAGTTTTTCACAAAGATATGATGTGTTGAAAGGCACCGATAATAACAATGCTGTGTCGGAAATTTACTTACAGTTAGCTCTTCTGTTTAACAAAAAATTAAGACATCTTTTTTTAAGTCATTCGTGTGATTTCTGTCACTTAAAATATCTAAAATTTGATCATTTTCTTGAACTTTAACATTATATAAGGAAGTATCTGAAGTAGAAAACTGATCTCATATCCAACTTTTAATTTCTAAATTGTTAGGAAAATTACAATAAAACTACTCATTTCAGTACTAAGCCTAGAGCCATAACTAGCATATGGCTAATTTAAGGGGAAGGATACCACAAACAGAAAAAAAAAATAAAGATGCATCTGTATATTAAAAATTGACACAAAATGTTAAAAAGGGCATCGTTTTGTTCGCCATCCCCGAATCTCTAAGATCGTTTTTCCGATCGAAATCAAATCGTCGAGTCGGTAAGTTTTTCTGTATATTTTCTTTAGAAAATACAAAAAAAGAAATTGATATGTTGTACAGTGTTCGTTATAACGGGCAAGTGAATC
>BGPR01039061.1:0-14451 GCA_013235015.1 Araneus ventricosus | reverse complement strand
TTTGACGAAAAGACCCAGAATCTGTGAAAACTGTCATTTTATATTTAAATTTCTTGATAGAGATATTGCCGGATAAATGTTATTTCTCAAAAGCAGGAAAGCGGCTGTGGTTGTAACATCAGAAACCAAAACTCAGATTTTTAATAAATTTCAGAAAATTTTATGAAGTTTTTATGAATATACTATTGTAATATCAGAACAGTTCAAATTCGTCCCGAAAAATTTTGAGAATAGGTCACTGGCTTCGGCAGCCTACATTATTCTGCATACAAGAAGCCAAGAATGAAAATGTATATTCTGATTAATCCTAACGTGCGCGCGAGGATAATTTCAAACAATATAATATCATTTACTTAGATTAAATCTGCGCGTCTAAAAAAAGATATTAACTTAATTCTATTTCATCTAATAGACACACACATGTTTCTCGTAGGATTACCAAGGTTGTGAAGAGTTGAGGACGTGGCATTTAATTCTCTCCCTTTTATTTAAATAAGTGGACATTTTTTTCCCCTCAGAAAAATTAGTTGAGCAAGAAAATCTGATTTTAAACAAGTAGCGTAAGTAGTTAGGAAAGGACAGTTCTGGCTCACCGGGTGGCGGGTGGACCACTTCCCTCCCCCTCCCGACTTTAACTCCTTCTTAGATTAGATAAGAATGATGATAAGAAATTAATTTTTTTCTCCGCAGATTTGCATTAAAAAAATATTTAAATATAAAATAAATTTGTTCTTACAAACTGAAGACTTCTTCATTGGATCCAATCCAGTTTTTCCATCTGTTGCTTAAAATAAACATAACGCTTAAAAATTAGATATTTTTTAAAGGATCAAGCCCAACCACCACCCGATGTTTCTTAAGGACACATCGCCTCAATCCAGTTTTTTTATAAATTAACATAAGAAGTTCAAACTTAGAAATAAATTAAAATAAACCTAAAACATAGAAATTAATAAAACTTAGAAATTAATAAACCTAAAACTTAGAAATTACTAAAACTTAGAAATTAATAAACCTAAAACTTAGAAATTAATAAAACTTAGAAATTAATAAACATAAAGCTTAAAAATTAGATATTTTTTTTAAATGATCAAGCCCAATCACCACCCGATGCGTCTTAAGGACACATCGCCTCAATCCAGTTTTTTATAAATTAACCTATTTTATAATGACCATAAGACAAGCTCGTCACACCATCTTCAAGTAAAAATCGCTTATCATCAAAAGCAGACAAAGCTCTTTTGCTTTGCTGCATCGAAAAAATGTGGTGCTTGTCGTTGCCGATTCTGTTCTGAGAGACGGTCGAAGGTTTACGACTCAGCAAACATTCTTTATAATTGGCATGTTTCAATTGTTGCTGCCGCACGCTCTTACAAATGCCTTTGGCTGTCTGCTTTTCGTCTCTTTCACTAAGAATGGAATACATCTTTGATCTTAAACCAATAAATTCTAGACAGGGCTGACCATTAAGCTCATTCTTGAAATATCCAATTTTCTTTTTGTTCTCATCACTGTATAAAGGATGATCTCTCGGATACTCCGAAAAATCAAAATACTGTTTCATTCTTTCAAGGTCTTTGTTAAGATCACCAGTTGTTATTTCATAACAAAGCGAGTCAGTATCGGTGAAAAGCAGTCTCGCCTTATTACCGTACTTTTTCATGATAACATTATAGTGAAAGTCATACACTGAAAAAAAATTCTGGTCAAAACTACCAGAATATGGTAAAATTTACCGTATTGTCTGGCTCATATGGAACACCATAAAGTACGGTATTTTTTACCGTAGCAGTTTAGTAATCACTTTATGGTAAAATAACCAGAAAAATATCGTTTATTTACCACGCTGTTTGATATGGAATTTGGTATTATTACCGTACACAAAGGTAATACTACCAAACAAGATGGTAATTTATACCATTATTTTGATAAATTTACCAGAATAACTCTGGTTCTATTACCATAAGATGGTAATTTAGACCATTTAATTTGTTAAATTTATACCAGAATAACTCTGGTTCTATTACCAATAAGATGGTAATTTAGACCATTTAATTTGATAAATTTACCAGAATAACTTTGGTTCTATTACCAATAAGATGGTAATTTAGACCATTTAATTTGATAAATTTACCAGAATAACTTTGGTTCTATTACCAATAAGATGGTAATTTAGACCATTTAATTTGATAAATTTACCTGAATAACTCTGGTTCTATTACAAATTATCTGGTAAAATTTGAGATACGGTATGCCCACTTAAAATGCCAATCGCATTAATATTTATTTATTTTTGCTTTTAGACCGGAAAAATTTTACTCAATTCTCAATATCACTACGATTTTTTAATATACAAATGCCTGAGGCAGAGTGAAAAATTAACTATAAAAATAAATGCAAAAACTCATTTTTTTTTATAAATTGTTAAATTTATTAAGTAATGTTATAATTACTAAAATTTATCATTTCTTGGTAATTTAATTTTCTTTTTAATATACATAATATGCACTGAATTTATTTTAAGTATTTAAGAAAACAAAAGCACAGATTTCAAATCAAACTTTAATTTATTGGACAGTGTTGAGAGCTTGCTTTTATAATTTCTCAACAGGAAGTGACTTCATTACGTAGGAAGTGATGTAATCTCCAGAAAGTTCATGAAGCCAGTAGAAATAGGTTGAAAGTTCGAGGTCCTTCTAGAAAATTCCTTTTGTCGGCAACTTCGCCGCCAAGTCACCCAAATTGTCGCCAAATATATCGCCAAGATTAGCAACTTAAGGAAACAACTTTATAGCTTCTGTTGGCCTCCACTTCTGTGATTGCTTTACAATTTATTTGTAGAACAATTCCTACAAATAAGCTGCCGTAGACTGTTGATAAGTCTTCATCTAAAAAAAGTAAAACAATTCAATTAACATTTTGAATGATTCTTATAGTAAGGCAAAAACGGTTCTTAATATGTTAAGATCTCGCAGACTGAGTCAAAACTGAAGAGATCGCCTTAAACTTACTTTTTTTTACAAAATCTAAAACATTGAGCAATCCTTTTAGTAAATGTAATGTTTTATAATTAAAAATAAAGGATCATAAAAAAATGAGTTGGGATTAATTATCGATCACTTAAAGTAGTACTCTCATTTCTTACGTTGATTGCTCTTGACTTCATCATACAAAAATTTCAGCAAAGAAATGATAAAACAAAAATGGAAGCATTTTAAGGAAAGCTTAACCTCTACTAAATAACAAGCTCAAAAAGCCCTGAGCACGTAAGCTCTCCCTTTCCTTTACCTCTTGTAAAATAGCAAGATTACTCAATTTATTAAACTTCAATAACGTGACTAATACCTCTATTAAAAAAAGTGTTGGTACATTTACGTTTAAACTAAGTGGATACTTTTTCTGTTATCTACTAGTTCACTTTCAATAAAAAATAACAAATGAATGATTTCACACACAAATTTTAATTTTAAATCATTAATGTAACATAGTGAACACTAATAGCTGGCTGCTGCTGCATAAATGCTAATAAGCAAAATAATTTTGCTACCACCTTGATATTTCAAGCATATTTAAAGCGGCACTCATATGTCCCGGTCGAGGCAAAGGGGTTTAATTAAACATTATACAAATTGGAACAAAATTTCAACATAAAATACACAGTTTTTTGTATTATTAAATTCAGTAGTTTTTTACCCTTTTCATCAAGATTTATGTTCTTTTCTCGCATTAGACCTCTAAAGGTAGAATCTTGCTTCACTTTTTCTTTTCTTTGAGCTATGTCCATTTTCTTCATACAGTTATCAGCAGCTAAAAATAAATCAACGACCTATTTTTTACTCAAGTCCATGTTTTTTATCACATATCCAAAATTGAAAGCAAATATATGAAATGGTGTACATATTTGGAAAACTAGTTTTTTCTTACCGATAACCAAATAATTCTGATTCGGATATATATATTATGTCCAGAATAAAAGTAACTAGAATTTCTTACGAGGTTTTAATTTAATGTAATAAGGAAACTATTTCCTTATTTTAGAAATTTTATTCGAATTAATTAATCAGTTAAGTAAAAAATAATAACGTCTCCTGGATTAGAAACTTATAATTGTATCAATTTTAAAAATTAGTTCTAAAAAATTTTAACATAATAACATTCTCATAAAAATAAAAACATTAAGTAGAAGCTAAACGATAAAAAATTATGTACTAATATAACATTATTTTAGCAACCTAAAATATTTTTTAAAAATTAATTTAGAACGTTTTACGAGCAAAAAAATCAAAAATCGTTAGATCAAGAGTATCACAAAATTATGCCTTCGTTTCAAAATGCTTAAAAGGCAAGAAAAAATTGCCATCAAAAGACGGGCTAAAATTATTGCCGATCTGATTCGGTCAAGAGAAAAAAAAAAAAATGACACCCTCCGAGAAAGGCCTCCATATTCTTTTTCCTCCCGTTCTCACCTCCAACTGACAAAAACATGTCAACAAACCGCCACTGCAGTTGCGTATAAAAAAAACCGTTTTATTTGCATTCGAAGTATTGCCAACCGCAGATGACTAAACGCGCACCGATCCGGTTCGAATCAACCTAAGATCACGGTGTGGAATGGAGTCAATTCACGGTCACGTGAGGGATCAAATTGGCCGAAACTGCGCATGTCATCTAAGCGCTAATCCGCACCACTTTTGCCGATGGGTCTGCAGTTAACAACTTCCTCCGCGCTACGAAGCGGAAGTATACCTTATACCCCCACCCTTACATGCAGCCAGACGGAGCAAAACAGTAAGTGCATTTCTCATTTACTTGACAAAAGTTTAAAAGTTCCGAAAATCAAAATCTGTATTTTATTGATGGAAGTAAACAAACAACCGTAGCAAAATTTGTTACTCCTAGCTTAAAATTAGTGGACAAATGTCTTAATAATTTATTCATCTAGTGAATACTTTTGGAAATATGCCTGATATCCAGGTATTATAGTTGAACTAATTTATCAAAAGTGTCATTAAAGTTGAAAAATTAATATGGTAGGTAGGGTAGATGCTCCAGTTTTAACTGTTTAAAGCATATTAAATCATACTTATACTATTCTTTAGCAAATTTTATTGTCTTTCTGCTTGTTATAAAATTTTTCTGAAGAATATTTTAGATTTAGATTTATGAATTTTTCAATGAAATAACCCAATTTGCACCAGTTTTGGCCACCTCTATGCACCAGTTTTGACCACACTAATATTATATTTTTAACAGACATTTTAATTAAAAATAAATAATTTTTATCCAATATATATTTTAGTACATTATTTTCTATTATTTTAAATGTGATTTTTTTGATGAATATATAAAGATATGTAATAAAATTTACCTAAGCTGATTTTAGCTGCAGATTTCAGTTTTTTTTTTTTTTTAAAGAAACAGGAATGCAGAAAACAATAATTTAATTTGGTTGATGAAATACAAACTATATATACTCGCATATTTTTTTGGATAAAATATGAAACAAAAAATGGGGAGAGGCATTGCACAAGCATAGTTTTTTTTAAAAAATCTTACAAATCAAGAATTTGCAGTATTATACTCATTAACAGTATCCACAAATATGTATTTTTATAATTTTTAATTGCAACATTAATCCAATTCATGAGAATCATTTTTAAAATTCGAGCAATCCATGCATATAGAAGAATATTCCTCATCACTCGAGTCAGGTTCCTCAAATTGAAATTTTCTAACATAAATGTGAGGTAAATATTCAAAATAGAGATGTTTTTGACATTCCATTTTGAATGGCCTTAACTGCATTAGCAACTTTAGATGGTGAGTTGTATTTTTTTTTTTATGAAATACTACCTGCCTTCTTATTTTTAATTGGAGTCATTACTATGTAAAATGAAAACAAATAAAACTAAATCGGTTACTTTTATTTTAGAAACAAAGCTATATCAGTTACTTTTCATTTTAGGAACAAAACTAAATCAGTTTATTTTATTTCATCCAGATATTCTTAAATTTATGTAATGGCTAAAAACAGAATAATGAAGTTATGTGGCCAAAACTAGAACATGTAGTGTTCCACTTTTGAAATAGTAAAATTGAAAATAGTAAAATAAGGATTGTTTAAAGTATTGCAATGCTTCTTATTAGTTAATTTGAAATTACTAGTTAATTATTGGAAAAACAGATCCAATGTGGCCAAAATTGGAGCATCTACCCTATGTAATAAATACATATGCAGAAATTTAATATGTAAATATAAAAGAATGAATTATTGAAAGAACTTACATAAATTCTGATTACAGTGGAATGCACTCTGTTTCATCACAGACTGAGAATTTTACCGATGTTTCGGACAGGATGACTAAGCTAAAAGATGAGCTTAAAGAATTACAAGATTCCCTTGGGAAATAGGCCTTCATCCCAGAGAATATATCGAATGACACTCAGATGAAGGCACTAACAAGTTTCACAAAAGAAAGGTTTTCTTGCGTTTATTCTTTTTTGAATGTTGAAGAGGACCTTCAAACGGGAAATTTCTGTAAGCGACCTGTTGATATTTTTTTCCTGTTTCTTGTAAAATTAAGAACTGGAATTTCAAATGAATTTTTATCTGTTTTGTTTGAAATTTCTGATTCGACAGTTTCAAGATATTTACTTTCGTAATGACAGTTCTTTACGAAAAGCTTAAACTGTTACATATATTTCCCTCGAAATCAAAAGTTGTCGAGTCAATGCCAAGGCAGTTTTATTCTGAAAACAGAGACTGTAGAGTCATTGTTGACTGTACTGAGTTTCCAATACAGAAACCTAACAGTCCAACAGAACAGCAAATGACCTTCAGTTTCTACAAAAACACAAATACCCAGGGACTTCACTATCCCCGGATCCGAAAATAAATTTACTGCTAATTTTTTACTAAATGTCTAACAAGACAAAAACAAAAAAGAATTATAAATATTCCACCCATCCATATTCTTCATAAAAAATATATAATTTTAGATATGACAGTTTTAACCACTTAACTGAATAGTTTTCTTTGCTATCTAATAAGATGACCCCTCCTGTTTTGGAAAGGGGCTATCGTTTTCATTCATCTAAGAAGGCATAGGATACTTAAGATGTTTATGGATCCGACATATTTTTTGTGTCAAATTATAAAGCTAATTAATGATTCAATTTTAGTTTATAAGACTAAAATTTCGATAATTCGATGCACGAGTAAACTCGGCTGTTAAGTTAAGCGGTTAAGAAGCACAGTATAAATAATAGAAAGATGTTCAAGTTATGAAGGAAAACAAAAACGTAATAGGAACATTCTTTCAATTTGTTCGTATGATCACTTGATTTTGATAATTTTCATATTATTTATGAAAGAAGTTTCCAAATAAAATACAGGAAATAACAAATTATTTAATTTTTGCTTTTACCATTATCTGATGTAACAAAAAACTATTGAAAATTGAATAATTTTGACGCATTCCTTTTCGCCATACAGATGGAAATAAAATTTAACATTTCTTCATACGTCTGTAGTAATTGTTTAATAACCCAGTATTCATGATCTTAAATTTTTTAAAAAAAGTAAAATTTCGACATTTCATTTCAGGAAACGGTAGCAAAACGAACTTTAAACGTAATTCACTTATGAGGAAAAGGTATTTAAAAATAAACGGCAATTAAATATTAAATTATTGGCAGAACATCGATGAAGTATACATTAAATGCATTAAGGAAGTGAACAATATATTTTCATTTTTTCACATCGTAAAAAAAAAGTCATGAGCTAAGAAATTTGCTAATTATTTAAAGATTTTTACCTTTAATTTATACATGTAAATGGGGTCGAAGGCCACCGACTCGGCATAAACAAAAAAAAATCGACAAAAATCGTTTAATATGATTGATATGAAAAGAAACTGCAAATAAAGTATTCTTGTGAACATATATATGCATATATTTACCTTATTTTTTCTTCGACATTCAATTTACCCAGCTGTCAAATTTTTAACTTTCAATAAATGAGAAATTTTATTTAAATATATACTCACAAATCATATATACTTAATTCAACATTACCGAAAAATCAATTCAAAATAAAATTTAGTTCTTACCAGTAAACTCCTGTTACCAGTTCTTCAAATCCCCACTCCTTTAGCTTTTCTTTAATGTCTTTTTTCAATGGGTATGTAAATATCCAAATCAGCTCTAACGCGAGAATGTCCCGTCATGCTAAACATGACCGAGCGAACAGAGAAAGATTTTTCGTTTAACGTTCCTTCATTTCCAAACTGAAACTTTTAGTAAATTGCACAACGCACTTAACAGATACATAAAACAGGCGCCGCTATGAGTTGATCCGTGAGGGTATAGAATGTTTTCACACTTCAACACTTCATTAATGTCCTTCTTTTCTCTGATATATTGGTATGCTTGAGGAGGAACGTCATCTACTTCAATTCAACAAAGTGCCGCCATATTTGAGATTTACCATACGGCATGGTAAAAGAAATAAATGCACTGTTACCATTGTATTTGGTAGATGTCAGAGAGGTCAGCATAGTCAAATCACCAAACATATGGTAAAATGAACGATACTTTCTGAAGAATAATCTGGTAATTTTATCGTGATTCTCGTAAAAAAACGAAGTGTATGGTATGAAAACCGTTTTTCCTGGTAAATTAACTTTTCAATGTTGTAATTTTACTAAACAGGTGGGTAAAAAGAGCCATAATTTCGAAAACCAGAAATTCTCGTAAACCGTTACCAGAACGAACAGTAAGATTATTAAACAAATGATTTAAATACCGTAAATTTTGTTGATTATCACCAGAATTCTGTTTTTATTACCAGAAATACCATTACCATACAAATATGGTTTTTTGCCAGAATTTTTTTCTCAGTGTACATGAGCACTTTGCTGAGCTCAAGTATGACAAATCTGAATAATAATGAACAATTTTAAAGTGAAATAATCTGAATAATAATAATGAAGAATTTTCAAGTGAAATAATCTGAACAATTTTAAAGTGAAATAATCTAAATAATGAAAAAGATATTTAAACTCTATTCTTAATGTTAGTTTGTATATGCATTATTGTTAACTTCTTTTTTTATATAGGTGTGTGATGTGTGTCAAAAGTGTTTCTCTCGAAAAGACAGTTTGAAACGTCACATGAAGAAGCATGGCGATCATGTCAATCATGCCTGCTCGCAATGCAACATGAAGTTTTATCGTGTGGATAAACTCCAAGAACACATGCGCACGCACACTCGCGAGAAGAAGACATATCCCTGTGAACAGTGTGATCAGGTGTTTCCTCGCATGTCGGATCTTCTCCGACACAAGAGAACAGACCACTCTGCGACCCCAGCTCCTAGGATTGCAGCAGCAGCACCTCGTGCCCGGAACTCTGGTCGGAATGCTCTGGGAGTGTATTCTTCCCATTTCATGACGCCGACTCCTGCTGGAAAGTGGGATTTACTTCTCTTCTTTGAAGAAGTTCGTCCACAAATCAACGACATGATCGTGGATGAATTACAACAGAAGAAGGCTATCAAGTGGTACTGTGTCTCGAAGATTCGTTTCAGCAGGGAGACCCCTGACGGAGATGTGGAGTATTGCACGCCCTACTTTCGCAGCAAGGTGGTCATAGAGTTGGACACCTCTATGATTGGAGATCACATCGAGCAGGCCTTTGAGAAAATCAAAGAGTCGCTCGACGAGTTTCTCAAGAACGGATCTGGTTGGGTCTTTGACTCTGTCATTCACATGGAGCTCAAGACTGCAACGTATCATCCTTTGGCCCCCAGCAGTTACATCCCTCTTCCATCCAAATTAGCTGCCAAGAAAGCTGTGATTAACATAAAAAACACAGATCAGAAATGCTTTGTCTGGTCTGTGTTGGCTGCCCTTCATCCCGTTGGAAAAAAATCTGAGCGAGTGTCTCCCTATGTATCCATGGAGCAGGAACTGCGGTTGGGAAAGGTCACATGTCCCGTCCAGCCATGCAAAGTTCCCATCATCGAAAAGCTCAACAACCTGCGCATTAACGTTTTTGGATATGAAGACGATGAAGTATTTCCTCTCTATATTTCCAAGAGGGAGGACATCTAAGTCATCAACTTACTCTATATCACTCAAGGGGACGACAAGCATTATTGCTTGATTAAAAACATGAGTCGACTCCTTGGTGATCTCACTAAACATGACGGTGAGAGATTTTATTGCTATTCCTGTCTGCACCGTTTTTCAGCAGAATCCTTGTTAAAGAATCATTTACCTTATTGCAACGAACACAGCCCCCAACACATCGTCATGCCTGAGCCCGGAGGAGAGAGCGTGTTGCAATTTAAGCAGCACAGGTTTTCTCAGCCTGTTCCCTATGCCATTTATGCAGATTTTGAAGCTCTCATCGAACCGATGCAGACTATTCCAGACAAGACTGCATCTCACATCCCATGCGGCTATGCCTATCTCATCATTGGACCGAATGTACTTCCTCTGAAACCTGTCACCGTTTATCGTGGAGGCGATGCGGTGGATCATTTCATCACATCCATCGTCAAGGAGAAGGACATTCTAGCCAAAAAGCTTCACACCATCACCCCTATGTATATGACAACACGAGACCTGGAAGAGTTTCAAAAAGCCACTCATTGCAACTTGCGCAAAAAATGGCTAGGGAAAGACAGAGTGAGAGATCACGACCACCTCTCAGGAAAGTATAGGCAAGCTCTGCATAATAAATGCAACTTACAACTAAAACAGCGCAAGATGATTCCATGCATATTCCACAACCTGAGGAATTATGATGGTCATCTCATCATGCAGGGCCTTGGGAAACTTCAAGACCATGAAATAGATGCCATTCCCAACAACATGGAAAAGTACATCTCCTTCTCCATTAGAAGAAGAAAGGAAAATCCTGTCACCTTGCAGTTTGTCGACAGTTTTCAATTTCTTAATACCTCTCTCCAGAAACTGGTCGAAAATTTGGATCACAGCAAGTTTTCCATCATGCAAAGCTGCATTTCTTCACCACACAGGGATCTATTACTGAAAAAGGGCATATATCCCTATGAGTATATGTCTTCATTCAGTAAATTTGAGGAAACCCAACTGCATCCACGTTCTGCTTTTCACAGTTCCCTCGTCAATGAAGGAATCAGTGAAGCTGAATATGAACATGCCCAAAATGTTTGGAAGTGTTTTGAAATTAAAAATCTAGGAGAATATCATGACCTGTTTCTCAAAACTGATGTGATTTTTTTGTCGGATGTGTTCGAGAACTTTCGGAAACTGACGCAAAATTTTTATCAGTTGGATGCAGCACACATGCTGACTTCTCCGGGCTTGGCATGGCAAGCAGCATTGAAAATGACAGATGTGAAGTTGGATCTGTTTACAGATATCGACATGCATCTATTTATTGAGAAAGTGATTCGAGGAGGAGTTTCCATGATTAGTCATCGACACAGCGAGGCCAACCATCCCCAGTGTCCAAACTATGATGCCAGCGAAGTCAACAAGTATATCACCTTCTTGGATGCTAATAACCTTTATGGGTAAGAATCTTTTTAAATAATTAAAGTTAATGTGATTGTTTATAATATATATTTCTCTAAAGTCTTAACTGAAATAATATGATTGGTCATAATATATATAATTAAAGTGTTAATTTAACTGAAATAATGTGATTGTTTATAATAATAATAATAAATCTATATATATATATATATATAATTAAAGTCTTAGTTAAAGTTAATTAAAGTAAATTTTTAAAATAATAAAATAATAATAAAATATTAACAATAAAAGTATTAGCTGAAACAATGAAAAGTTAATTTAAAAATATTAACAATAAAAGTATTAGCTTAAAAGTTCAAATAATGTGATTCATAATATCTAAAAACTGTCTTTTATTCTTTTTCAGTTGGGCCATGTCTCAACCATTACCTGTGAATAATTTTGAATGGCTTTCACCTGAGGAGATCTCGCTGCAGCAAATATGCCAAACCCCCGATGATGCCACAACAGGTTACATCTTGGAAGTGGACATGGAATATCCTCCCGAACTTCACGATTTACACAACAACTATCCGCTGGCTCCTGAAAGAATGTCTATAACACCTAATATGCTCAGTCCAACAGCATTAAATATTTTAAATGAGATGGATGTACAGCCTGCATTAAAGTCTGAGAAGTTAGTGCCAAACTTGTGCAACAAACAGAACTATGTGCTGCACTATAGGAATCTGAAACTGTACATCTCATTAGGACTCAAGTTAACAAAAATTCATCGAGTGATGAAATTCACTCAACGTTGTTGGTTAAAGGACTATATCAACTTTAATACGGAGCAGCGAAAACATGCTAAAACAGCATTTGAAAAAGATTTTTTCAAATTGCTTAACAATGCAGTTTATGGCAAAACCATGGAAAATTTGCGAAACCGGGTGAAGGTTGATACAGTTCAGACCAAGAAAACAGCTGAAAAGTTGGTTGCTTCTCCTGCCTTTCACGCGTTCACAATATTTGATGAAAATTTAGTTGCGGTTCAACGAAAATTGACCAAACTTTGTTTAAACCGCCCAATTCAAGTTGGATTTGTCATACTTGAGCTCAGCAAAGTGCTCATGTATGACTTTCACTATAATGTTATCATGAAAAAGTACGGTGATAAGGCGAGACTGCTTTTCACCGATACTGACTCGCTTTGTTATGAAATAACAACTGGTGATCTTAACAAAGACCTTGAAAGAATGAAACAGTATTTTGATTTTTCGGAGTATCCGAGAGATCATCCTTTATACAGTGATGAGAACAAAAAGAAAATTGGATATTTCAAGAATGAGCTTAATGGTCAGCCCTGTCTAGAATTTATTGGTTTAAGATCAAAGATGTATTCCATTCTTAGTGAAAGAGACGAAAAGCAGACAGCCAAAGGCATTTGTAAGAGCGTGCGGCAGCAACAATTGAAACATGCCAATTATAAAGAATGTTTGCTGAGTCGTAAACCTTCGACCGTCTCTCAGAACAGAATCGGCAACGACAAGCACCACATTTTTTCGATGCAGCAAAGCAAAAGAGCTTTGTCTGCTTTTGATGATAAGCGATTTTTACTTGAAGATGGTGTGACGAGCTTGTCTTATGGTCATTATAAAATAGGTTAATTTATAAAAAACTGGATTGAGGCGATGTGTCCTTAAGACGCATAGGGTGGTGGTTGGGCTTGATCATTTAAAAAAAATATCTAATTTTTAAGCTTTATGTTTATTAATTTCTAAGTTTTATTAATTTCTAAGTTTTAGGTTTATTAATTTCTAAGTTTTATTAATTTCTAAGTTTTAGGTTTATTAATTTCTAAGTTTTATTAATTTCTATGTTTTAGGTTTATTTTAATTTATTTCTAAGTTTGAACTTCTTATGTTAATTTATAAAAAAACTGGATTGAGGCGATGTGTCCTTAAGAAACATCGGGTGGTGGTTGGGCTTGATCCTTTAAAAAATATCTAATTTTTAAGCGTTATGTTTATTTTAAGCAACAGATGGAAAAACTGGATTGGATCCAATGAAGAAGTCTTCAGTTTGTAAGAACAAATTTATTTTATATTTAAATATTTTTTTAATGCAAATCTGCGGAGAAAAAAATTAATTTCTTATCATCATTCTTATCTAATCTAAGAAGGAGTTAAAGTCGGGAGGGGGAGGGAAGTGGTCCACCCGCCACCCGGTGAGCCAGAACTGTCCTTTCCTAACTACTTACGCTACTTGTTTAAAATCAGATTTTCTTGCTCAACTAATTTTTCTGAGGGGAAAAAAATGTCCACTTATTTAAATAAAAGGGAGAGAATTAAATGCCACGTCCTCAACTCTTCACAACCTTGGTAATCCTACGAGAAACATGTGTGTGTCTATTAGATGAAATAGTATTAAGTTAATATCTTTTTTAGACGCGCAGATTTAATCTAAGTAAATGATATTATATTGTTTGAAATTATCCTCGCGCGCGCGTTAGGATTAATCAGAATATACATTTTCATTCTTGGCTTCTTGTATACAGAATAATGTAGGCTGCCGAAGCCAGTGACCTATTCTCAAAATTTTTCGGGACGAATTTGAACTGTTCTGATATTACAATAGTATATTCATAAAAACTTCATAAAATTTTCTCAAATTTATTAAAAATCTGAGTTTTGATTTCTGAGGTTACAACCACAGCCGCTTTCCTGCTTTTGAGAAATAACATTTATCCGGCAATGTCTCTATCAAGAAATTTAAATATAAAATGACAGTTTTCACAGATTCTGGGTCTTTTCGTCAAACGATTTGCAAATACCTGTTTCGAAAATTATCCTCCGTCCTCCACTCTCTACTTAGAGTGTAGGCTAAAGGGCGGCTATCAAATTACTCTTACAAAGGAGAAGACCCTAAGAAAGGAGTAGGGGGG
>BGPR01039060.1:0-14451 GCA_013235015.1 Araneus ventricosus | reverse complement strand
TTTGACGAAAAGACCCAGAATCTGTGAAAACTGTCATTTTATATTTAAATTTCTTGATAGAGATATTGCCGGATAAATGTTATTTCTCAAAAGCAGGAAAGCGGCTGTGGTTGTAACATCAGAAACCAAAACTCAGATTTTTAATAAATTTCAGAAAATTTTATGAAGTTTTTATGAATATACTATTGTAATATCAGAACAGTTCAAATTCGTCCCGAAAAATTTTGAGAATAGGTCACTGGCTTCGGCAGCCTACATTATTCTGCATACAAGAAGCCAAGAATGAAAATGTATATTCTGATTAATCCTAACGTGCGCGCGAGGATAATTTCAAACAATATAATATCATTTACTTAGATTAAATCTGCGCGTCTAAAAAAAGATATTAACTTAATTCTATTTCATCTAATAGACACACACATGTTTCTCGTAGGATTACCAAGGTTGTGAAGAGTTGAGGACGTGGCATTTAATTCTCTCCCTTTTATTTAAATAAGTGGACATTTTTTTCCCCTCAGAAAAATTAGTTGAGCAAGAAAATCTGATTTTAAACAAGTAGCGTAAGTAGTTAGGAAAGGACAGTTCTGGCTCACCGGGTGGCGGGTGGACCACTTCCCTCCCCCTCCCGACTTTAACTCCTTCTTAGATTAGATAAGAATGATGATAAGAAATTAATTTTTTTCTCCGCAGATTTGCATTAAAAAAATATTTAAATATAAAATAAATTTGTTCTTACAAACTGAAGACTTCTTCATTGGATCCAATCCAGTTTTTCCATCTGTTGCTTAAAATAAACATAACGCTTAAAAATTAGATATTTTTTAAAGGATCAAGCCCAACCACCACCCGATGTTTCTTAAGGACACATCGCCTCAATCCAGTTTTTTTATAAATTAACATAAGAAGTTCAAACTTAGAAATAAATTAAAATAAACCTAAAACATAGAAATTAATAAAACTTAGAAATTAATAAACCTAAAACTTAGAAATTACTAAAACTTAGAAATTAATAAACCTAAAACTTAGAAATTAATAAAACTTAGAAATTAATAAACATAAAGCTTAAAAATTAGATATTTTTTTTAAATGATCAAGCCCAATCACCACCCGATGCGTCTTAAGGACACATCGCCTCAATCCAGTTTTTTATAAATTAACCTATTTTATAATGACCATAAGACAAGCTCGTCACACCATCTTCAAGTAAAAATCGCTTATCATCAAAAGCAGACAAAGCTCTTTTGCTTTGCTGCATCGAAAAAATGTGGTGCTTGTCGTTGCCGATTCTGTTCTGAGAGACGGTCGAAGGTTTACGACTCAGCAAACATTCTTTATAATTGGCATGTTTCAATTGTTGCTGCCGCACGCTCTTACAAATGCCTTTGGCTGTCTGCTTTTCGTCTCTTTCACTAAGAATGGAATACATCTTTGATCTTAAACCAATAAATTCTAGACAGGGCTGACCATTAAGCTCATTCTTGAAATATCCAATTTTCTTTTTGTTCTCATCACTGTATAAAGGATGATCTCTCGGATACTCCGAAAAATCAAAATACTGTTTCATTCTTTCAAGGTCTTTGTTAAGATCACCAGTTGTTATTTCATAACAAAGCGAGTCAGTATCGGTGAAAAGCAGTCTCGCCTTATTACCGTACTTTTTCATGATAACATTATAGTGAAAGTCATACACTGAAAAAAAATTCTGGTCAAAACTACCAGAATATGGTAAAATTTACCGTATTGTCTGGCTCATATGGAACACCATAAAGTACGGTATTTTTTACCGTAGCAGTTTAGTAATCACTTTATGGTAAAATAACCAGAAAAATATCGTTTATTTACCACGCTGTTTGATATGGAATTTGGTATTATTACCGTACACAAAGGTAATACTACCAAACAAGATGGTAATTTATACCATTATTTTGATAAATTTACCAGAATAACTCTGGTTCTATTACCATAAGATGGTAATTTAGACCATTTAATTTGTTAAATTTATACCAGAATAACTCTGGTTCTATTACCAATAAGATGGTAATTTAGACCATTTAATTTGATAAATTTACCAGAATAACTTTGGTTCTATTACCAATAAGATGGTAATTTAGACCATTTAATTTGATAAATTTACCAGAATAACTTTGGTTCTATTACCAATAAGATGGTAATTTAGACCATTTAATTTGATAAATTTACCTGAATAACTCTGGTTCTATTACAAATTATCTGGTAAAATTTGAGATACGGTATGCCCACTTAAAATGCCAATCGCATTAATATTTATTTATTTTTGCTTTTAGACCGGAAAAATTTTACTCAATTCTCAATATCACTACGATTTTTTAATATACAAATGCCTGAGGCAGAGTGAAAAATTAACTATAAAAATAAATGCAAAAACTCATTTTTTTTTATAAATTGTTAAATTTATTAAGTAATGTTATAATTACTAAAATTTATCATTTCTTGGTAATTTAATTTTCTTTTTAATATACATAATATGCACTGAATTTATTTTAAGTATTTAAGAAAACAAAAGCACAGATTTCAAATCAAACTTTAATTTATTGGACAGTGTTGAGAGCTTGCTTTTATAATTTCTCAACAGGAAGTGACTTCATTACGTAGGAAGTGATGTAATCTCCAGAAAGTTCATGAAGCCAGTAGAAATAGGTTGAAAGTTCGAGGTCCTTCTAGAAAATTCCTTTTGTCGGCAACTTCGCCGCCAAGTCACCCAAATTGTCGCCAAATATATCGCCAAGATTAGCAACTTAAGGAAACAACTTTATAGCTTCTGTTGGCCTCCACTTCTGTGATTGCTTTACAATTTATTTGTAGAACAATTCCTACAAATAAGCTGCCGTAGACTGTTGATAAGTCTTCATCTAAAAAAAGTAAAACAATTCAATTAACATTTTGAATGATTCTTATAGTAAGGCAAAAACGGTTCTTAATATGTTAAGATCTCGCAGACTGAGTCAAAACTGAAGAGATCGCCTTAAACTTACTTTTTTTTACAAAATCTAAAACATTGAGCAATCCTTTTAGTAAATGTAATGTTTTATAATTAAAAATAAAGGATCATAAAAAAATGAGTTGGGATTAATTATCGATCACTTAAAGTAGTACTCTCATTTCTTACGTTGATTGCTCTTGACTTCATCATACAAAAATTTCAGCAAAGAAATGATAAAACAAAAATGGAAGCATTTTAAGGAAAGCTTAACCTCTACTAAATAACAAGCTCAAAAAGCCCTGAGCACGTAAGCTCTCCCTTTCCTTTACCTCTTGTAAAATAGCAAGATTACTCAATTTATTAAACTTCAATAACGTGACTAATACCTCTATTAAAAAAAGTGTTGGTACATTTACGTTTAAACTAAGTGGATACTTTTTCTGTTATCTACTAGTTCACTTTCAATAAAAAATAACAAATGAATGATTTCACACACAAATTTTAATTTTAAATCATTAATGTAACATAGTGAACACTAATAGCTGGCTGCTGCTGCATAAATGCTAATAAGCAAAATAATTTTGCTACCACCTTGATATTTCAAGCATATTTAAAGCGGCACTCATATGTCCCGGTCGAGGCAAAGGGGTTTAATTAAACATTATACAAATTGGAACAAAATTTCAACATAAAATACACAGTTTTTTGTATTATTAAATTCAGTAGTTTTTTACCCTTTTCATCAAGATTTATGTTCTTTTCTCGCATTAGACCTCTAAAGGTAGAATCTTGCTTCACTTTTTCTTTTCTTTGAGCTATGTCCATTTTCTTCATACAGTTATCAGCAGCTAAAAATAAATCAACGACCTATTTTTTACTCAAGTCCATGTTTTTTATCACATATCCAAAATTGAAAGCAAATATATGAAATGGTGTACATATTTGGAAAACTAGTTTTTTCTTACCGATAACCAAATAATTCTGATTCGGATATATATATTATGTCCAGAATAAAAGTAACTAGAATTTCTTACGAGGTTTTAATTTAATGTAATAAGGAAACTATTTCCTTATTTTAGAAATTTTATTCGAATTAATTAATCAGTTAAGTAAAAAATAATAACGTCTCCTGGATTAGAAACTTATAATTGTATCAATTTTAAAAATTAGTTCTAAAAAATTTTAACATAATAACATTCTCATAAAAATAAAAACATTAAGTAGAAGCTAAACGATAAAAAATTATGTACTAATATAACATTATTTTAGCAACCTAAAATATTTTTTAAAAATTAATTTAGAACGTTTTACGAGCAAAAAAATCAAAAATCGTTAGATCAAGAGTATCACAAAATTATGCCTTCGTTTCAAAATGCTTAAAAGGCAAGAAAAAATTGCCATCAAAAGACGGGCTAAAATTATTGCCGATCTGATTCGGTCAAGAGAAAAAAAAAAAAATGACACCCTCCGAGAAAGGCCTCCATATTCTTTTTCCTCCCGTTCTCACCTCCAACTGACAAAAACATGTCAACAAACCGCCACTGCAGTTGCGTATAAAAAAAACCGTTTTATTTGCATTCGAAGTATTGCCAACCGCAGATGACTAAACGCGCACCGATCCGGTTCGAATCAACCTAAGATCACGGTGTGGAATGGAGTCAATTCACGGTCACGTGAGGGATCAAATTGGCCGAAACTGCGCATGTCATCTAAGCGCTAATCCGCACCACTTTTGCCGATGGGTCTGCAGTTAACAACTTCCTCCGCGCTACGAAGCGGAAGTATACCTTATACCCCCACCCTTACATGCAGCCAGACGGAGCAAAACAGTAAGTGCATTTCTCATTTACTTGACAAAAGTTTAAAAGTTCCGAAAATCAAAATCTGTATTTTATTGATGGAAGTAAACAAACAACCGTAGCAAAATTTGTTACTCCTAGCTTAAAATTAGTGGACAAATGTCTTAATAATTTATTCATCTAGTGAATACTTTTGGAAATATGCCTGATATCCAGGTATTATAGTTGAACTAATTTATCAAAAGTGTCATTAAAGTTGAAAAATTAATATGGTAGGTAGGGTAGATGCTCCAGTTTTAACTGTTTAAAGCATATTAAATCATACTTATACTATTCTTTAGCAAATTTTATTGTCTTTCTGCTTGTTATAAAATTTTTCTGAAGAATATTTTAGATTTAGATTTATGAATTTTTCAATGAAATAACCCAATTTGCACCAGTTTTGGCCACCTCTATGCACCAGTTTTGACCACACTAATATTATATTTTTAACAGACATTTTAATTAAAAATAAATAATTTTTATCCAATATATATTTTAGTACATTATTTTCTATTATTTTAAATGTGATTTTTTTGATGAATATATAAAGATATGTAATAAAATTTACCTAAGCTGATTTTAGCTGCAGATTTCAGTTTTTTTTTTTTTTTAAAGAAACAGGAATGCAGAAAACAATAATTTAATTTGGTTGATGAAATACAAACTATATATACTCGCATATTTTTTTGGATAAAATATGAAACAAAAAATGGGGAGAGGCATTGCACAAGCATAGTTTTTTTTAAAAAATCTTACAAATCAAGAATTTGCAGTATTATACTCATTAACAGTATCCACAAATATGTATTTTTATAATTTTTAATTGCAACATTAATCCAATTCATGAGAATCATTTTTAAAATTCGAGCAATCCATGCATATAGAAGAATATTCCTCATCACTCGAGTCAGGTTCCTCAAATTGAAATTTTCTAACATAAATGTGAGGTAAATATTCAAAATAGAGATGTTTTTGACATTCCATTTTGAATGGCCTTAACTGCATTAGCAACTTTAGATGGTGAGTTGTATTTTTTTTTTTATGAAATACTACCTGCCTTCTTATTTTTAATTGGAGTCATTACTATGTAAAATGAAAACAAATAAAACTAAATCGGTTACTTTTATTTTAGAAACAAAGCTATATCAGTTACTTTTCATTTTAGGAACAAAACTAAATCAGTTTATTTTATTTCATCCAGATATTCTTAAATTTATGTAATGGCTAAAAACAGAATAATGAAGTTATGTGGCCAAAACTAGAACATGTAGTGTTCCACTTTTGAAATAGTAAAATTGAAAATAGTAAAATAAGGATTGTTTAAAGTATTGCAATGCTTCTTATTAGTTAATTTGAAATTACTAGTTAATTATTGGAAAAACAGATCCAATGTGGCCAAAATTGGAGCATCTACCCTATGTAATAAATACATATGCAGAAATTTAATATGTAAATATAAAAGAATGAATTATTGAAAGAACTTACATAAATTCTGATTACAGTGGAATGCACTCTGTTTCATCACAGACTGAGAATTTTACCGATGTTTCGGACAGGATGACTAAGCTAAAAGATGAGCTTAAAGAATTACAAGATTCCCTTGGGAAATAGGCCTTCATCCCAGAGAATATATCGAATGACACTCAGATGAAGGCACTAACAAGTTTCACAAAAGAAAGGTTTTCTTGCGTTTATTCTTTTTTGAATGTTGAAGAGGACCTTCAAACGGGAAATTTCTGTAAGCGACCTGTTGATATTTTTTTCCTGTTTCTTGTAAAATTAAGAACTGGAATTTCAAATGAATTTTTATCTGTTTTGTTTGAAATTTCTGATTCGACAGTTTCAAGATATTTACTTTCGTAATGACAGTTCTTTACGAAAAGCTTAAACTGTTACATATATTTCCCTCGAAATCAAAAGTTGTCGAGTCAATGCCAAGGCAGTTTTATTCTGAAAACAGAGACTGTAGAGTCATTGTTGACTGTACTGAGTTTCCAATACAGAAACCTAACAGTCCAACAGAACAGCAAATGACCTTCAGTTTCTACAAAAACACAAATACCCAGGGACTTCACTATCCCCGGATCCGAAAATAAATTTACTGCTAATTTTTTACTAAATGTCTAACAAGACAAAAACAAAAAAGAATTATAAATATTCCACCCATCCATATTCTTCATAAAAAATATATAATTTTAGATATGACAGTTTTAACCACTTAACTGAATAGTTTTCTTTGCTATCTAATAAGATGACCCCTCCTGTTTTGGAAAGGGGCTATCGTTTTCATTCATCTAAGAAGGCATAGGATACTTAAGATGTTTATGGATCCGACATATTTTTTGTGTCAAATTATAAAGCTAATTAATGATTCAATTTTAGTTTATAAGACTAAAATTTCGATAATTCGATGCACGAGTAAACTCGGCTGTTAAGTTAAGCGGTTAAGAAGCACAGTATAAATAATAGAAAGATGTTCAAGTTATGAAGGAAAACAAAAACGTAATAGGAACATTCTTTCAATTTGTTCGTATGATCACTTGATTTTGATAATTTTCATATTATTTATGAAAGAAGTTTCCAAATAAAATACAGGAAATAACAAATTATTTAATTTTTGCTTTTACCATTATCTGATGTAACAAAAAACTATTGAAAATTGAATAATTTTGACGCATTCCTTTTCGCCATACAGATGGAAATAAAATTTAACATTTCTTCATACGTCTGTAGTAATTGTTTAATAACCCAGTATTCATGATCTTAAATTTTTTAAAAAAAGTAAAATTTCGACATTTCATTTCAGGAAACGGTAGCAAAACGAACTTTAAACGTAATTCACTTATGAGGAAAAGGTATTTAAAAATAAACGGCAATTAAATATTAAATTATTGGCAGAACATCGATGAAGTATACATTAAATGCATTAAGGAAGTGAACAATATATTTTCATTTTTTCACATCGTAAAAAAAAAGTCATGAGCTAAGAAATTTGCTAATTATTTAAAGATTTTTACCTTTAATTTATACATGTAAATGGGGTCGAAGGCCACCGACTCGGCATAAACAAAAAAAAATCGACAAAAATCGTTTAATATGATTGATATGAAAAGAAACTGCAAATAAAGTATTCTTGTGAACATATATATGCATATATTTACCTTATTTTTTCTTCGACATTCAATTTACCCAGCTGTCAAATTTTTAACTTTCAATAAATGAGAAATTTTATTTAAATATATACTCACAAATCATATATACTTAATTCAACATTACCGAAAAATCAATTCAAAATAAAATTTAGTTCTTACCAGTAAACTCCTGTTACCAGTTCTTCAAATCCCCACTCCTTTAGCTTTTCTTTAATGTCTTTTTTCAATGGGTATGTAAATATCCAAATCAGCTCTAACGCGAGAATGTCCCGTCATGCTAAACATGACCGAGCGAACAGAGAAAGATTTTTCGTTTAACGTTCCTTCATTTCCAAACTGAAACTTTTAGTAAATTGCACAACGCACTTAACAGATACATAAAACAGGCGCCGCTATGAGTTGATCCGTGAGGGTATAGAATGTTTTCACACTTCAACACTTCATTAATGTCCTTCTTTTCTCTGATATATTGGTATGCTTGAGGAGGAACGTCATCTACTTCAATTCAACAAAGTGCCGCCATATTTGAGATTTACCATACGGCATGGTAAAAGAAATAAATGCACTGTTACCATTGTATTTGGTAGATGTCAGAGAGGTCAGCATAGTCAAATCACCAAACATATGGTAAAATGAACGATACTTTCTGAAGAATAATCTGGTAATTTTATCGTGATTCTCGTAAAAAAACGAAGTGTATGGTATGAAAACCGTTTTTCCTGGTAAATTAACTTTTCAATGTTGTAATTTTACTAAACAGGTGGGTAAAAAGAGCCATAATTTCGAAAACCAGAAATTCTCGTAAACCGTTACCAGAACGAACAGTAAGATTATTAAACAAATGATTTAAATACCGTAAATTTTGTTGATTATCACCAGAATTCTGTTTTTATTACCAGAAATACCATTACCATACAAATATGGTTTTTTGCCAGAATTTTTTTCTCAGTGTACATGAGCACTTTGCTGAGCTCAAGTATGACAAATCTGAATAATAATGAACAATTTTAAAGTGAAATAATCTGAATAATAATAATGAAGAATTTTCAAGTGAAATAATCTGAACAATTTTAAAGTGAAATAATCTAAATAATGAAAAAGATATTTAAACTCTATTCTTAATGTTAGTTTGTATATGCATTATTGTTAACTTCTTTTTTTATATAGGTGTGTGATGTGTGTCAAAAGTGTTTCTCTCGAAAAGACAGTTTGAAACGTCACATGAAGAAGCATGGCGATCATGTCAATCATGCCTGCTCGCAATGCAACATGAAGTTTTATCGTGTGGATAAACTCCAAGAACACATGCGCACGCACACTCGCGAGAAGAAGACATATCCCTGTGAACAGTGTGATCAGGTGTTTCCTCGCATGTCGGATCTTCTCCGACACAAGAGAACAGACCACTCTGCGACCCCAGCTCCTAGGATTGCAGCAGCAGCACCTCGTGCCCGGAACTCTGGTCGGAATGCTCTGGGAGTGTATTCTTCCCATTTCATGACGCCGACTCCTGCTGGAAAGTGGGATTTACTTCTCTTCTTTGAAGAAGTTCGTCCACAAATCAACGACATGATCGTGGATGAATTACAACAGAAGAAGGCTATCAAGTGGTACTGTGTCTCGAAGATTCGTTTCAGCAGGGAGACCCCTGACGGAGATGTGGAGTATTGCACGCCCTACTTTCGCAGCAAGGTGGTCATAGAGTTGGACACCTCTATGATTGGAGATCACATCGAGCAGGCCTTTGAGAAAATCAAAGAGTCGCTCGACGAGTTTCTCAAGAACGGATCTGGTTGGGTCTTTGACTCTGTCATTCACATGGAGCTCAAGACTGCAACGTATCATCCTTTGGCCCCCAGCAGTTACATCCCTCTTCCATCCAAATTAGCTGCCAAGAAAGCTGTGATTAACATAAAAAACACAGATCAGAAATGCTTTGTCTGGTCTGTGTTGGCTGCCCTTCATCCCGTTGGAAAAAAATCTGAGCGAGTGTCTCCCTATGTATCCATGGAGCAGGAACTGCGGTTGGGAAAGGTCACATGTCCCGTCCAGCCATGCAAAGTTCCCATCATCGAAAAGCTCAACAACCTGCGCATTAACGTTTTTGGATATGAAGACGATGAAGTATTTCCTCTCTATATTTCCAAGAGGGAGGACATCTAAGTCATCAACTTACTCTATATCACTCAAGGGGACGACAAGCATTATTGCTTGATTAAAAACATGAGTCGACTCCTTGGTGATCTCACTAAACATGACGGTGAGAGATTTTATTGCTATTCCTGTCTGCACCGTTTTTCAGCAGAATCCTTGTTAAAGAATCATTTACCTTATTGCAACGAACACAGCCCCCAACACATCGTCATGCCTGAGCCCGGAGGAGAGAGCGTGTTGCAATTTAAGCAGCACAGGTTTTCTCAGCCTGTTCCCTATGCCATTTATGCAGATTTTGAAGCTCTCATCGAACCGATGCAGACTATTCCAGACAAGACTGCATCTCACATCCCATGCGGCTATGCCTATCTCATCATTGGACCGAATGTACTTCCTCTGAAACCTGTCACCGTTTATCGTGGAGGCGATGCGGTGGATCATTTCATCACATCCATCGTCAAGGAGAAGGACATTCTAGCCAAAAAGCTTCACACCATCACCCCTATGTATATGACAACACGAGACCTGGAAGAGTTTCAAAAAGCCACTCATTGCAACTTGCGCAAAAAATGGCTAGGGAAAGACAGAGTGAGAGATCACGACCACCTCTCAGGAAAGTATAGGCAAGCTCTGCATAATAAATGCAACTTACAACTAAAACAGCGCAAGATGATTCCATGCATATTCCACAACCTGAGGAATTATGATGGTCATCTCATCATGCAGGGCCTTGGGAAACTTCAAGACCATGAAATAGATGCCATTCCCAACAACATGGAAAAGTACATCTCCTTCTCCATTAGAAGAAGAAAGGAAAATCCTGTCACCTTGCAGTTTGTCGACAGTTTTCAATTTCTTAATACCTCTCTCCAGAAACTGGTCGAAAATTTGGATCACAGCAAGTTTTCCATCATGCAAAGCTGCATTTCTTCACCACACAGGGATCTATTACTGAAAAAGGGCATATATCCCTATGAGTATATGTCTTCATTCAGTAAATTTGAGGAAACCCAACTGCATCCACGTTCTGCTTTTCACAGTTCCCTCGTCAATGAAGGAATCAGTGAAGCTGAATATGAACATGCCCAAAATGTTTGGAAGTGTTTTGAAATTAAAAATCTAGGAGAATATCATGACCTGTTTCTCAAAACTGATGTGATTTTTTTGTCGGATGTGTTCGAGAACTTTCGGAAACTGACGCAAAATTTTTATCAGTTGGATGCAGCACACATGCTGACTTCTCCGGGCTTGGCATGGCAAGCAGCATTGAAAATGACAGATGTGAAGTTGGATCTGTTTACAGATATCGACATGCATCTATTTATTGAGAAAGTGATTCGAGGAGGAGTTTCCATGATTAGTCATCGACACAGCGAGGCCAACCATCCCCAGTGTCCAAACTATGATGCCAGCGAAGTCAACAAGTATATCACCTTCTTGGATGCTAATAACCTTTATGGGTAAGAATCTTTTTAAATAATTAAAGTTAATGTGATTGTTTATAATATATATTTCTCTAAAGTCTTAACTGAAATAATATGATTGGTCATAATATATATAATTAAAGTGTTAATTTAACTGAAATAATGTGATTGTTTATAATAATAATAATAAATCTATATATATATATATATATAATTAAAGTCTTAGTTAAAGTTAATTAAAGTAAATTTTTAAAATAATAAAATAATAATAAAATATTAACAATAAAAGTATTAGCTGAAACAATGAAAAGTTAATTTAAAAATATTAACAATAAAAGTATTAGCTTAAAAGTTCAAATAATGTGATTCATAATATCTAAAAACTGTCTTTTATTCTTTTTCAGTTGGGCCATGTCTCAACCATTACCTGTGAATAATTTTGAATGGCTTTCACCTGAGGAGATCTCGCTGCAGCAAATATGCCAAACCCCCGATGATGCCACAACAGGTTACATCTTGGAAGTGGACATGGAATATCCTCCCGAACTTCACGATTTACACAACAACTATCCGCTGGCTCCTGAAAGAATGTCTATAACACCTAATATGCTCAGTCCAACAGCATTAAATATTTTAAATGAGATGGATGTACAGCCTGCATTAAAGTCTGAGAAGTTAGTGCCAAACTTGTGCAACAAACAGAACTATGTGCTGCACTATAGGAATCTGAAACTGTACATCTCATTAGGACTCAAGTTAACAAAAATTCATCGAGTGATGAAATTCACTCAACGTTGTTGGTTAAAGGACTATATCAACTTTAATACGGAGCAGCGAAAACATGCTAAAACAGCATTTGAAAAAGATTTTTTCAAATTGCTTAACAATGCAGTTTATGGCAAAACCATGGAAAATTTGCGAAACCGGGTGAAGGTTGATACAGTTCAGACCAAGAAAACAGCTGAAAAGTTGGTTGCTTCTCCTGCCTTTCACGCGTTCACAATATTTGATGAAAATTTAGTTGCGGTTCAACGAAAATTGACCAAACTTTGTTTAAACCGCCCAATTCAAGTTGGATTTGTCATACTTGAGCTCAGCAAAGTGCTCATGTATGACTTTCACTATAATGTTATCATGAAAAAGTACGGTGATAAGGCGAGACTGCTTTTCACCGATACTGACTCGCTTTGTTATGAAATAACAACTGGTGATCTTAACAAAGACCTTGAAAGAATGAAACAGTATTTTGATTTTTCGGAGTATCCGAGAGATCATCCTTTATACAGTGATGAGAACAAAAAGAAAATTGGATATTTCAAGAATGAGCTTAATGGTCAGCCCTGTCTAGAATTTATTGGTTTAAGATCAAAGATGTATTCCATTCTTAGTGAAAGAGACGAAAAGCAGACAGCCAAAGGCATTTGTAAGAGCGTGCGGCAGCAACAATTGAAACATGCCAATTATAAAGAATGTTTGCTGAGTCGTAAACCTTCGACCGTCTCTCAGAACAGAATCGGCAACGACAAGCACCACATTTTTTCGATGCAGCAAAGCAAAAGAGCTTTGTCTGCTTTTGATGATAAGCGATTTTTACTTGAAGATGGTGTGACGAGCTTGTCTTATGGTCATTATAAAATAGGTTAATTTATAAAAAACTGGATTGAGGCGATGTGTCCTTAAGACGCATAGGGTGGTGGTTGGGCTTGATCATTTAAAAAAAATATCTAATTTTTAAGCTTTATGTTTATTAATTTCTAAGTTTTATTAATTTCTAAGTTTTAGGTTTATTAATTTCTAAGTTTTATTAATTTCTAAGTTTTAGGTTTATTAATTTCTAAGTTTTATTAATTTCTATGTTTTAGGTTTATTTTAATTTATTTCTAAGTTTGAACTTCTTATGTTAATTTATAAAAAAACTGGATTGAGGCGATGTGTCCTTAAGAAACATCGGGTGGTGGTTGGGCTTGATCCTTTAAAAAATATCTAATTTTTAAGCGTTATGTTTATTTTAAGCAACAGATGGAAAAACTGGATTGGATCCAATGAAGAAGTCTTCAGTTTGTAAGAACAAATTTATTTTATATTTAAATATTTTTTTAATGCAAATCTGCGGAGAAAAAAATTAATTTCTTATCATCATTCTTATCTAATCTAAGAAGGAGTTAAAGTCGGGAGGGGGAGGGAAGTGGTCCACCCGCCACCCGGTGAGCCAGAACTGTCCTTTCCTAACTACTTACGCTACTTGTTTAAAATCAGATTTTCTTGCTCAACTAATTTTTCTGAGGGGAAAAAAATGTCCACTTATTTAAATAAAAGGGAGAGAATTAAATGCCACGTCCTCAACTCTTCACAACCTTGGTAATCCTACGAGAAACATGTGTGTGTCTATTAGATGAAATAGTATTAAGTTAATATCTTTTTTAGACGCGCAGATTTAATCTAAGTAAATGATATTATATTGTTTGAAATTATCCTCGCGCGCGCGTTAGGATTAATCAGAATATACATTTTCATTCTTGGCTTCTTGTATACAGAATAATGTAGGCTGCCGAAGCCAGTGACCTATTCTCAAAATTTTTCGGGACGAATTTGAACTGTTCTGATATTACAATAGTATATTCATAAAAACTTCATAAAATTTTCTCAAATTTATTAAAAATCTGAGTTTTGATTTCTGAGGTTACAACCACAGCCGCTTTCCTGCTTTTGAGAAATAACATTTATCCGGCAATGTCTCTATCAAGAAATTTAAATATAAAATGACAGTTTTCACAGATTCTGGGTCTTTTCGTCAAACGATTTGCAAATACCTGTTTCGAAAATTATCCTCCGTCCTCCACTCTCTACTTAGAGTGTAGGCTAAAGGGCGGCTATCAAATTACTCTTACAAAGGAGAAGACCCTAAGAAAGGAGTAGGGGGG
>BGPR01039059.1:0-14451 GCA_013235015.1 Araneus ventricosus | reverse complement strand
AGAAACTCCACAGATATACTTGAAAGGTTTCGTAGTAAGATGCGTATCCTCTTCCGTGAACGAAAGAAAGAAATGTGTGCACATACCTGAAGAAGGAATAAAAGTTGGGAGGAGTAATGTTTTTTGATATCTTTAAGCAAATATAGCCTCATGCATTCAAATGCGACTGTTATGAACAGAAATGATATGTATAGATACCTTGGAATGCACCATATTAGGTGAAAGACACTGTTTTTCTTGAGACACTCAGGGCAATTCAAAGTTTCTAGTCCTGTCAAGTGAAGAATCCACAACAGTGGTAAGAAAGCCTTGTTTAACCATGGAGACATATTGAAAATATTTTTTTAAAAATTCCTTAATAAATTTTCTTTCTTTGATGTGGTAATGATTATCATCGGAAATGTATCATTTATAATAATATCATAAATCTCACTCACATACTGAAAGTTATAATCAAACAAGCTTCAGCAATGTTTCACAAAACATGGAGCCGTTTGCTATGTTCTGGAGTTATTTTCGGCTTTGGGTTCAGAAAATAAAAAGTTCAAAGCTCGTTTCCATGGATGATCCCACTTTTACCTAATATAGTGTATTTTCTATCTATCGTCGTAGGGCAAGGGCTTTCATGTTGATACCAAGCGAAAATGTACAGTCAATTGCTGGATCAGATGTCGTCTGATCATTGTTGGATTTGACGACGTCTGACACAAATTACCTCCCGTTTAACAAAACGGGACATATAGAGAATCAAAGAAAGTGATCAATATATATATCTTATTCTAAGTTTAAAAAATGTTCTATAGAATTTTAATTTTTATATTATAACATTCTGTTTGACAAAAAATTTTTTGGAATTCCTCAAAAATTTCAAGAAATTCTGAACAAAGACAGAGAATAAAATATAATTATGATGAGATGTATTAACTCTCAATTACCATTTTCAAAATTGTTCTTTCTGTTGAGTGGAATGATCTTCAACATGCAATTGATGTAGAATTCGTTTCGGGAATTCGTTTGTAGCTGGTCCATGAAACTGAATGATAAAAGACATTCATGTACCAAATACCATTTTCGTTGGGTGACATGGTTATATAATGGTCTATTAATATGTTCTGAATTACTCCTCAAAGTTCAATTTACGATTCATAATCTATTCATTCTTCTATAATCTTCTAAGGTATACATTGAATGAAAATTTTGGCTTACTAGATTCATAGCAAAACATTCAACGTGTTTCCAAGTATCTATTAACTGCAACAGTATCTATTAACTGCAACTGATGTGTTCTAATAGAAAAAAAACACAAGTACTTCCTCATACAATAAACGACAATAAAATCGATAATATTAGTTTATAATAATGGAAGTAAAACTGAGACATCATGGATATTTACAAAATTTCCATAATAATAATTGATGAATTGTGGTATCATTCAAATTTGCTGACATAAAGATATAAAAGAGAGGAGTGTCTCATATCTGGAAGAGCTGATATTTGTTCAGAAAATCGATACAAAGAAATAAAAGATATGACACCACAGAGGCAAACAAATATATTATGGAAATTAAAATCAAAAATAATCGATACTTTTTGGTTAAAAAAGAAAAAATTGATAGTTTAAATCAAAAACGTTGTAGAATGGCATTGAAAGAGATCAAAGATTGATTGTCATATTTGCGACTAAATCTGGCAAAATAATTAGATGTTTTTATGGCTATTCTTCACACGTTCATGTTTCTCTTCCGTGGACAGTTACTCTAAAAGCGCTTTGTTTTGATCAACCGATAATGTTAGTTTGTAATAATTGAAGTAAAACTGAAATATCATGAATATTTACAAAATTGCAATAATAATAATTGATCGATTTCCAAATTAAAGTGGTGAACGAAATTTTAGTGCAATAATAACCATTTCTGCTCTTTATTCTTTTAGTACTTTTGCTGACATGTTTTTGCTACCACTTTTTGAAATGTTTTAAGAATTGCATAGAAAAAATAAACCATTATGTATATAATATTGAATTGTTATGTTTATATTTTCGAATTTATTATATAAGTTATGTTTATAATTTTGAGTTGAAGTAAAATAACTGCTTTTTTAATTAATATACGCTAAATTTCGATTATTTTAATTTTCAACAATATGGAAATTTTTTCTAGTTACTATCTGAACTAAATTGTTGGTGGTACGCACCCGCCTGATGAAACATTCAAGTGCGAGCCACCGGTGATCCGCGTTTCCTGATGCGACACATCAATGCGAGTCACTGGTGGTACGCACCGCCTCATAGGGCATCTAAATTCGAGTCACCGGTGGTCCGGGTTGCCTGATGGGTGACATCAGTGCGAACTACCGGTGGTACGCACCGCCTCATGGGGCATCTAAGTGCGAGTCTCCGGTGGTATGTGACGGCATGAATGTGTTAAACGGTGCTTTTCCGTTAAATGGTCCCCAATCGTCGCTAAATGGAAATGTTGGCGTTTCTACGTTTTGGCACCAACATCTATCACTAAGGTTGCTAGAGTTTGATAATCTGCGTCAAATTTCAGTGACAGATCGCCAAATCTTGCCAATAATTCCCTGGTGATCTATTACATGTATAGGCTTTTTACGCCAAATCCTAGCCACCTTAGTAATGAATGTTCGCACCAAAAAAAATGACTCCAGAAATTCAGCTTGTCGACGATTGCGGTTCTGTTGAGCTTCCACGCAGGCCTCCAGAATTTGGCGGATTCTGTCTTGGGTTCCTTTAAGCTGAAAGTACCTCTTAAAGTAAAGAAATCAAATTTAGACAGCACCAAGCCTCAGTGATCAGAAGTTACGCGAAGCTAAAGAAAGATATAGTTCTGATAATCCTCGCTCCTTCTCCAAAATAAATGGTAAAAACTTAAGATTTGCTTTTCATCGCAGTCTTTAAAAGTTTTGCCAATGTTGCCCTTCATTGTGAAGACAGCATTGTTTGTGGGGACACCAGACATCATCATTTGACTCTCTAGGACGTCCCTTCTTTGCCCCCATATATGCACTATCTTACAAAGTTAAATTTACAATCAATGCACATTACTACACAGCAAAATTATGTGAAACTTTTACTCCAAAACGAACAGGAAAACTGCACAAAACAAATGTGATAACATATTTAAGCAAAACAATGAAAATAAAATGAAATAAAATTCTTATAAGATATTAATTTCCCAAGAAAGATTTTTACTATCATAACCTTAACTGTGCGAAAAGCACGTGACGATGGTTGAAGTATCTTGATGAAATAATGAGAATGGCATTTATTACTATAATAGGAAAATTGTTGTCACAAATACGAAAGAAGAAGAAAAACGTCACACAAATAACAGATAATCTTCTTCAACTTTTTATAACATAACCGTTTGGTAGAACCGCTGGGAAACATTTCACGAAAAGAGAAAAGCAAGATTAGATGTAACCTAGTAGTTTTGTGAACAGTAGGTCTCGCCCCCCCCCAAGAAAAATCTGAGATTCATTCTTCATCGCAGTCTTTAAAGGTTTATTCAACGTTGTCGCTCATTTCGGAAACAATATTTTTTCCAGAAACACCAGATATCATAACTGGTTTCTCTAGAAAAAATTTTCTTTGTCCTATGAATACACTATCATACAGAATTATATTTACAATCCTAAACCATTCAATGTACAATATAGAACACCTATATTATGAACAAGTTTTACTCACTGTATTTACCAAACAAATATATTAACTTAAATAAGCAAAAAAATAATAATATTAAACGTCAAAACACAAGTTCAATAGAATAAAATTAAAAAGAAAAGATACGACCAAATCTTCTGAAGTTCGCGAAATGCATTAAGGAACCAAGAAAACATTGGAAGTACAATAAATTGACAATAAAACAAAATGAAAATTCTTTAGAAATTAAGAATAATAAATAAGTTTAAGGAATCCACCAGATGAACTTTATCAAGGCGTCTCTGATGAATTTTTGTTGACTTTTGTCGGAGGCTTACACAGAAATGTATTCCTGTTTTTTTCTTATTTTGAATAATCTCAGATGAGTGACGCCTTGATAAAGTTCATCTGGTGGATTCCATAAACTTGTTTCATTGTTCAATTTTAATTTCTAAAGAATTTTCATTTTGTTGTATGCTGTTTCTATTAACTTAATAAAGTTACAAAAAATTTGTACTAGAATAGATATGTAATAAATTTTAAGCTCGGGAGTGGAGGTAGTCATCAAATTTTTATATCATGAACCATTTGTCTAAAATCGTAAAAAAGTAAAACTTTCAAAAAAGGCGTATATTTATATATGTGTATATATAGAAATACACGATTAGAGAGGGAACTGAACAGGAAAAAGAACCTCTCAGCATGGAACTATGATATGATCTCTCTCTTTTCAATGTCAATTACTGAAATCTTGGCTTTTATCACCATTAACAAAATAACACTTAAATGTTTGTTTTTACCTGTATAAACAAAAATTACAATTAATATCTACTTTTATCAGTATTAAGGAAATTGTAATTAAATGTCTACTTTTATCAGCACTAAAAATTTAAATTAAATGTCTGCTGGCATTAGTTTTACAAAAATTGCAATTAAATATATCGCCAATACCAGTTATAGCATCTGAGATTCAGTGGTGCAAATGAAATTCCAATGAGTGCCTTTTCATATTATTTATTATGAGTAAATGATAAATATAGGAAGATATGACATTATAAGTTATTTACACTATTTACAAGATTATAGTAAGACTTCCCGGCACTTTCCATTCAAGCCATTCCTTCTGTTTCCATGCCTGCCACGCAATCTAACTCTGATGGCGGAGGAAACCGTTGCCACAAGATGCGCAAAAGCGCCATCTGGGAAGAATCCGTAACACTCCCCACCTGAACTTACATAAGTTCACTTACCTTATTCCAATAAAAAAACATATACATGAAGAAATACAAAGAATATCAAATACAAAAATCAAACATTTCGATACAAAATTTTCTTGCAATAAAGGAAACATTCAATGATTTAGATTTCAAATATATAAACATAAATATTATGTGATGTATACCTCAGAAAGAAATTAATAATTTGCATTTTAATTAAACTTGCATAATTAAGGATTAATTTCAAGATTACTAACAAGTTGTACTGAGCGTTTTATATTCCCTTTAGGAGTTTTGATCAGAAGAGAACGAACTTTTCCGTCTCGTCCAGGACATAGTTCCAAAATCCTTCCCATCATCCACATATTTCTAGGATAACGCTCATCATTTATCAAAACAATATCATTTACCTTAAATGAAATAATCTTACCTGGCTGTGTAGAGATATAAGCAGATCGCAAATTAAGTAAATATTCTTTCCTCCACCTATTCCAGAAATGATTCATAAGTGTTTGTTGGTATTTAAACCTTTTCTCCAAAGAATTTCTATTTATGCTTAACTCCTCAATTTTAGGTTGTACAACAGGTAAAGACATTAATCTTTTCCCTACTAGAAAATGAGAAGGAGTGAGTGGAGAAGGTTCGGAGGGTTCATTGTACAGATACGTAATAGGTCTAGAATTAATAATAGCTTCGATTTCTGAGAATACAGTTTCCAATTCCTTAATAGAAAGAGATGATTTACCAATAATTTTCTTTAAGCAAGTTTTAATCGTACGTATCTGTCTTTCCCAGAAACCTCCCCACCATGGACTCCGTTCAACAATAAATTTCCAAACAACTCCTTTGGCAGCAAACACTTTTTTAACTTCAGGATTATTAATATATTTCCACCATTTTCTCAATTCACTATTCGCTTTTTTAAAAGTCTTTGCATTATCAGAATATAATACAGAACATAAACCTCTACGAGAAATGAATCGTCTAAAAGCTAATAAAAAGGAATCAGTACTCATATTAGGAACTAATTCTAAATGAACAGCTCTTATAACAGCACATGTAAATATTATTAAATAGAATTTAGTATTAAAATCATTGACATAAAAAGGTCCAGCAAAGTCCACACCGGATACATCAAATGAAGAATGTTCTTGAATTCTGTCAGGAGGTAGTGCAGCTACCACCTGAGTTCCAGGTTTTACCTTATAACGTCTGCATATAATACAGTCATTGAGGACATTTTTAACAAATTGTCTACCTTTGATAATCCAGAATTGTTCTCGCAACTGCGTTAGTGTACCATCAACACCTAAATGACACATTTTTACATGAGCATCCAATATGAGTAATTTCACAAATTTATCTTTTGTTGGAAGAAGCCAAGGATGTTTGGCCCTCACTTCCTCATTAGAGAACTCTAAACGACCCTTTAATTGTAGTAATTGGTTATCATCAAGTTCGGGATTCAAATTATATATAGATGAATCTTTAGAGATATTACCCTTGGAGAGAAGTTGCTTAAGTTCACGTCCAAAATGTTTCAGTTGAGTAGCCTTGATCCAAGAATACAAGGCTTCCTGAAGTTCCGAAGCACAAAGAGGTCCACTTAATTTTAAGGGACCAGGTTTGGCATTGTGAACAAACCTTCTCACCCAAGCTGTAACACGTAAAAGTTTACCAAGGTTGCTGTATTTATCAATGTCAATACAGCCAGAAATACAGTTATCATCATTGGTAGTAGTTACCATTGTATTAACTATGGCAGTACGCCGTCGCTCCGATGCAATTACCTCTTCACCACACATTCCATCAGGGGGATTTGGCAAACATTGCACAGGCCATGACTGTACCGGCTGAGACAACCAGGCTGGTCCCATCCACCAGAGAGAACTCGTCAGGAATTTTCTCGTTGATTCTCCTCTTGTAGTAAAGTCGGCAGGATTTTCGGAGCCACTACAGTGGTTCCAACAGTTTGGAGGAGTTAGTAACTGCGCCTGAGCCACTCTATTGGAAACAAAGGGTTTCCAAATTTTCGATGATCCTTTCAGCCAATGGAGGACTATTTTAGAGTCACTCCATAAAAATATTTCCTTAGTCAAAGATGGAAAAGTGTTCAGTAAGTATTTTGCTAAGCGAGCAGCGATGAGTGCTGCCATCAGCTCCAATCTTGCTAGGGTCAAGGTCTTTAAAGGAGCAACCTTACTTTTAGAAATAATAAAGCTCACTTTAACTCTTCCTTCTGTGATGTATCGAAAGTACGCCACAGCCCCATAAGCCTTAGGACTGGCGTCACAGAAGACGTGAAGTGAAATTTCACTCATTCCTGTATTTGAGAACAGTTTACGCTCAATCTGCAAATTATCGATATGAGCAAGCTCTGAACACCAAGTTCTCCATTTTTCCTCTAAACCACTTGGTAACTGTTCATCCCATTTAAGGCCCTTTTCCCATAATTCTTGCATAAGGATCTTAACCGTGATTACAAATGGACTAATTAGTCCGCAAGGATCGAAAATCTGAGATATTATTCTCAGTACATGTCGCTTGGTAGTTCCATTGGCGATTCCAGATTCCAAGGAATTCCTAACATCTCTTAAATTTAACTTGATTTTATCCTCAATTGGATCCCAATTTAATCCCAAGAAACCTGATCCTTGTCCATGATCGGTATTTTCCTCATACCCATTTTCACACCAAAGTTTATTTAGTTCGGAACAGTTAGTCCTCAATTTCCTCAAATTAAATCCAGCGGAGCGTAATATTTCTATAGCCGATGAAGTTAACTGATAAGCATCCTGAGCGGTTTCTGCCCCATAATACAAGTCGTCAACGTATAAGGAATTTAACATTTCGTAACATTTGGGATAATCATCCTTAAATTTCTTTATATGAAATTTTATAACACAAGCCAAAGCAAAGGGAGAGGTAGTTAACCCAAAGGGAAGACGATTAAGTTGAAATGTTTGTGTTGAATTAACTGTATCATTCGGAAACCACAAAAATTTTAAATACTTTCTATCTTCCTCTGCAATCTCTATCATAAGAAATGCTTTTTCTAAATCTCCACAAAACGCAACTTGATTCTCCCGAAATTTAAGTATCGCATCCAATATATTTACATAAAGATTAACCCCCGTTTCAAGCGAATCATTCAAAGATTTTTTATCTTCATTTGCCTTACTACTACAATCATACACAATTCGAACTTGAGACGTAATTTTATCATCGCGGATTACCGCTCTGTGAGGCATATAATATCCTGATTTTATATCCTCATTTACACATTTCCCCACAATATTACTTTCTAATTGATCCTTAACAATTTGTTTATACTGGTCTGAAATTTCGGGATTTTTATTTAATTTATTGCATAAAGAATTAAAACGCTTTTTCGCAACTTCATAATTAGAATCCAATCCAACTGGGGGTCCCATATTTTCCTTCCACATTAATTTACAAACATACCGCTGTCCGTTAAATTCTAAATTATTTTCAAAGTTCCTTATCAATTGATCATCCCTCTCAGAAAGACCTCGTGTTTCATTAGGGAATTCCTCTATTTCCCAAAATTTACTTAAATCAAATAAAATAGAAGATGAATCCATTACTAAACATACATTCTGACAGCTCTCATCAGAATTATTTCCTTTTCCTACCCCACCTAACAGCCAGCCGAAGCAAGAATTAATTAACCAGATGTTATCAGTTACTCTTATTTTTTCATCATAAACAATATCCCAAAATGAATCACTACCTACAAGAATATCGACTGGAATCTCATTTTCGAATGAGTCAGCAAGTTGAATATTTTTCTCTTTTAACTTGCGCAACGTAGAAAGATCTGGATTATTCAAGGACAAATTTGATATAATTTCTATTACCAGAGCTTCGAGCTTATAAACTTGGGGTAATAATTTCAATAATAAGGGATTCAATAAATGACCATAGGAACCCTCCGTAACATTTAGAGCTCTTAAATTTCTTATGTTTACTTCTATTTCATCATACAATCTACGCAAACTTTTAACATGAGATGAAATTCTTACCGGTTCTAAATTTAGTAATTTGGACATATAAGAATTTATAATGAAATCTGTACGCCCATAACGCTGTTTTAAGAGTTCAAGACAAGAATCGTAGTTTTTCTCATTTAGTTCAAAACCAGCAACAACATTATACGCGGGGGGAGAAAGCAGCGACTTTAAATACTGAAATTTCTCTATTTTAGAAAGAGAATCGTTTGAACCAATTGCGCTGTCAAAACAGCCAAAGAATTCCATGAAATTGGAATCACCAGAAAATCGCGGAATTTCTAATTTCGGCAGTTTTAAAGCCGAAGCAGCATTTTCCGATATAATAGATTTGTTTAGGCTTGGATGGGATTCCTGAACAGTTTTTTCCGTAAATGTTTTCAGTTTACTTTTCAATTTTATTTTAGCACTCAAAATTTTATCATCATATTCCTCTGACCCTTTTAATTCAACTTTGAATTTTTCAGGATCAGTTATAAGGTCTTCGACCTCTGAATCATACTTTTTCAGGATTTCTTCCTTAGTTTCGATAAGTTCAAGCAACTCAGAAAGAGAGTTTAAATCCTCAGTCTCTTCACCTAAAGCTTGAACTCTTTTTACCAGTTTCGTAATGCTGCTACGAACACTGCTCCTTTTTTCAATTACTTTTGACATCTTATCCATGATATTAAATATCAAAAGACCTTACCCTGCAAAGGTTAATCCAATATCCAATATCGAGTTTCCCAGCCGATTTTGCACCATATAGCATCTGAGATTCAGTGGTGCAAATGAAATTCCAATGAGTGCCTTTTCATATTATTTATTATGAGTAAATGATAAATATAGGAAGATATGACATTATAAGTTATTTACACTATTTACAAGATTATAGTAAGACTTCCCGGCACTTTCCATTCAAGCCATTCCTTCTGTTTCCATGCCTGCCACGCAATCTAACTCTGATGGCGGAGGAAGCCGTTGCCACAAGATGCGCAAAAGCGCCATCTGGGAAGAATCCGTAACACCAGTCAAGGGATTACCTAATCAAATATTACTCTCAAAGCATCGATGACCGCTATAAAATCGATTTGGACCTTTTGCCTGATTCGGAAGTAGTGAATTTTGAAATTAACGAAGTAGAAGCGTGCATTACCTCTATGAGAACAGGTGCTCCAGGAATAGATAGTTGGTCTATACAGTTTCTGGAAGAATTTTTTTATGTGGCTAAAGAATGATTTGTCGAAATTTCGAATCACTGTCTAAAGTCGGTATATTTCCAAATTACTGGAAAGTGGCTGACATTGTTTTTATTCCCACGCATGGGATAGATCCATAGGAATGTGGTTCCTACCGTCCCATATATCTCTTTCCTATTTGGGGCAAAATTTTGGGTAAATTAATGACAAACCGTCTGGTATACTAAGAGGCAAACAATATCCTGAATGAAACTCAGTATGGATTTCGCAAGGGAAGAAGTACCATAAGCTCCCTTGTAAGAGTTAAGGACTTTATTGAAGGTGCAAAAATGGAAAATAAAATTTCCTGAATGGTCTCATTTGACATTCAAAATGCATTCAATTCGATTAAATGGGCTGTTATTAAGAAACAACTGGTTAAGTACAAAGTTCCAAGGGAACAAGTAAAACTGCTGGATTCTTTTTTAAAAGATCGCTCGGTGGTGTTAAGTGATGGAATGGAAATGGAACATGGAAATATAATAATGGTGTCCCACAGGGTACTTGCGAGAGGCCTGTTTTGAGGTTACTTATTATTAATGAACTTCTAAATCAAGATAATAATAATGGGAATGGTTGCTTACAAGCGTACGCGGATGATATCGCTCTTTTGAAGAAGGCTACTGCCTTGTATCATTTCTAGGAAGTGAGTAGGGACATCATCTTAAAATTGGAAAGTTGGGCTCAAAATTCTAACTTACGCCCGATATGACTAAATGCATTATGGTTAAAAACAGAAAGGAAATCACACATTTTCCAGGCCTATATTTATACGGAAATCCAATAGCGTCTGACAAAAATCTAAAATATTTAGGTCTGATTCTTGATAAAAAAAAATATTATCATTTATGCCACACCTAAATCTATTGCAACCTAAAATTTTTAAAGTCACAAAGAAAGTTCGAAGGATTGCTCGTGCAACTTGGGGTGTGAAACCATGTGTAGTAAAAGAAATATATTTGGTTTCAACAGAAAAGATTTTGACGTATGGTCGTGAGATTTAGTATTCGAATAAAGTTCACAATAAATTACTGCATACTCACAGCTTAAAGTTAACAATAAATTATTGTATACTCACAGCTTAAAATTCGCAATAAATTACTGCATACTCATAGCTTAAAGTTCATAATAAATTACTGCATACTCGCAGCTTAAAGTTTACAATAAATTACTGCAGATGTAGCTGCCGCCATTGCTATCGATTACTAAAGCATACAGTACTGCCTCAACAGATGCTCTCCATATTCTAAGTGGTTATCTACCTATTGACTTAAAGGTCAGAACTGATGTTATGACTTCGCCACTCATTCAGTGTATTAAAAATTCTCTCGAAATTGGTGGCCATCAGAGTTTTGATTTTGAGATGGCCAGAAAGCCATGGCAGGTAGTCAAAATTGGTTTGTCATTATTTCATGATTGCCAAACCTTTGGAAACGTTATATATACTAATGGCTGGAAAATCGAGAACTGAGTTGGGTGTGCTTTCGTTCAATTCCAAGCAAATGATGAGATTTACTCAGAATTATTTCGACTGTCCGATGAGGCGACAATTTTTATGGTTGAGGTTGTGGCAATTCGGCAGGCTGTCAAATATATTATTGTAAGACAACTGAAGCAATCGAAAATATTTTCTGACTCCCGATATGCTCTTATGTCCTTAGCTTGGGTGCATGAGAGGCGAGTAAATATTAATCAAATTAAGGATAATTTAAAAGAATATTCAGGAGATATCCAATATCCAGCTAATTTGGATAAGGTCTCATCGTGGATTCGAAGGAAACGAACTTGCCGATCAGTTTGCAAAGATGGCCTCGACTGAAGATCATGTGGATTTTCTTTTTGTCTTTCTATTATTCAAATTAAAAATGCCGCCCGGAGGGAAATGCTGGAGGCATGGCAAGAACGTTGGTCAAATGCTTCTAAAGCTAGAACCTATTCATTGTTTGACAAAGTGGACTATAAGCGAGTAATGGTGATTTCTTCTTAAATCAGATTTTTACGGGGCATGACACTTTAACTAGTCACCAGGCTCGCATTTTAGAAAAGATCCCCAATGCTAGTGTAGAAGAGGCGAAAGTTCAATTTTCCATGTGCTCCTTGAGTGTCATAAGTGGGCTCATTTGAGGCAGTCTTGGTATAGCAATTGGCAAAGTAAAGAACTCAAATACTTACTAAAAATCTAATTTTTTAGACAGGCCTTTCAGTTATTGTCAAGGAATTGTTTAATCTTGCATTTTCACTTCGAACTTTCTATTTTCTTTGCTTCTGTTAGTCTCTTTGTAAATAGAAAATTGAATTTTTCAAATTTAAATTGTTTGGGTGGGGTTGGTTGGAAAATCAAAATAAACACTGACAAGTGCCAAGCAGTGTATTTTTCACGGCTCAAAACCACTCCTGAGATACCAAGACTTTACCGCAGAGCAATCCCATGGAGCAACAGCACAAAGTATCTGGGGGTTATCCTCGACAAGAGTCTGACATTCAAAAACCACATTGAAAACAATAGACAAAAGGTCAATGCAATAAAAGCCCCTCATAGGTAGGAAATCAAAACTCTCTCTGAGTAACAAGCTACTCCTGTATAAATCACTCGTACGACCAGCTATGAGTTATGCCTCCCCAGTGTGGGGTGCGGCCTCAAATAGCCATTTTAGAAAACTTGAGCCAGCTCAAAATATAATAGCCCGGCAAATTACAAACTCACCATGGTTCCTTCGTGACAGGTTTATAGCTAAAGACCTTAAACTTAAAACTATCAAAGGCCACTTTAAAAAACTTTCAATAAACTTTTTTTAACAAACTGGAAAACAATAACAATCTCGCAATCAAAAAAATCCCAACTTACGATCCCAGACACCCCAGAAAGAAACGGCGTCATGAGGACACTTCTCCTTTCAGACTAAGCTAGTTTACAAACCACGCCTCTCTAAAAGATGCATCATACAACGGAAGAGAGCGAACTAGCCCTTTTCAGGGCTTGCGTGGAAAACTACAAGATACTTGAATCCTTTTATATAAAACATTACTAATTACTGACATATACTTGCATATAATGTAAAAATGTAAAAATTTTGTTTGTATTTTTTACTTGTATACTTAGTATAGATTGCCTCAAAATATTCTTCACACAACAGGTGTTCAGCACAACCAGAAAGGTTGGGAAGGGCAGGTTTATAACATAGAGAAATAATTATCCTAATTTGATTCCCATCACTAATTCTCTGAAAAAATGGTTTCTCAAGAAATAACTAATGTTACTATTTTACATTAGTTCTTGCATTGAATGAATATTTCTTATATATTGCTACTATTTTTACCCAGTTGAGTTCGTAATTAAATAAATGTCGGATGTTCTAACACGATCTTCAAAAGCATTAACACTTTAACACTACACCGCCGTCTCTAGAGCTCATGTGGCTCTTATCCGGGTAGGTATAGATGTAGTTGGACTTTATTGAGTTGCAAAAAAATTACAGCAGGAGGAGAATAAGAATTGAAGAAATTACAAAGCTGGTATTAACACAAAGAATTGACAAAAGAATAAAGGAATATATACAATATATTGAATAACACGGTGTGAATGAGAGAAGAATGATGAATGTAGACAATGGCATGTTATCGAAATTTCCAATGCCATCCATTCCTATTATCCAAAAATAGGTGTAATTCGATAAGAATAGAATCTCTCTACTTCAGTTTTTAACAATGGATTAAAAACAAACTATCAAATATTTGTAGAATCGAAGAAAAGGTTTGAATGTAAGTCCGTCAATGATAAATAATTTTTAGAATTATATTTAAAAATCTTTTTTCAAATTAATAAGATTAGAGAAAAAAATTCACGAGAACACATTATTTATTCTTAAACAGTAAATAACATTTTATCGGCAGATATTTTAACCGTTGAAACTAATTCACATAATCTGGTATAACTAACAATGTCCATGAGTCAAGAACATAGAAAGAAAGCAAAAAGCACGCAGTGTTCGTCAGGCGGTCAATCTCCAAAGTACTGACCGCGCCCGACGCTACTTAATTAGGGTGATCGGACAAGAACCGGACGTTGGCGTACTGTACCAGTAAATAACGTTTCATCCGCAGGTACAGTACCTGCAAATAACGCTATCCTTTAATAAAACATTCTACAGCATTCCTTTTTTGGGACATGATAAAAATCTGATAAATTTCGATGATTTTCAAAACGTATTCAATCAATATGATTTATTTCTTCTGTATCCGTCAGGGTATGTGGATCGTTAATAATTTAAAAATCCGCTTTATCCTTAAAGCTATTATTTATTCGAATGGTAATTATAAAATAC
>BGPR01039058.1:0-14451 GCA_013235015.1 Araneus ventricosus | reverse complement strand
TTTGACGAAAAGACCCAGAATCTGTGAAAACTGTCATTTTATATTTAAATTTCTTGATAGAGATATTGCCGGATAAATGTTATTTCTCAAAAGCAGGAAAGCGGCTGTGGTTGTAACATCAGAAACCAAAACTCAGATTTTTAATAAATTTCAGAAAATTTTATGAAGTTTTTATGAATATACTATTGTAATATCAGAACAGTTCAAATTCGTCCCGAAAAATTTTGAGAATAGGTCACTGGCTTCGGCAGCCTACATTATTCTGCATACAAGAAGCCAAGAATGAAAATGTATATTCTGATTAATCCTAACGTGCGCGCGAGGATAATTTCAAACAATATAATATCATTTACTTAGATTAAATCTGCGCGTCTAAAAAAAGATATTAACTTAATTCTATTTCATCTAATAGACACACACATGTTTCTCGTAGGATTACCAAGGTTGTGAAGAGTTGAGGACGTGGCATTTAATTCTCTCCCTTTTATTTAAATAAGTGGACATTTTTTTCCCCTCAGAAAAATTAGTTGAGCAAGAAAATCTGATTTTAAACAAGTAGCGTAAGTAGTTAGGAAAGGACAGTTCTGGCTCACCGGGTGGCGGGTGGACCACTTCCCTCCCCCTCCCGACTTTAACTCCTTCTTAGATTAGATAAGAATGATGATAAGAAATTAATTTTTTTCTCCGCAGATTTGCATTAAAAAAATATTTAAATATAAAATAAATTTGTTCTTACAAACTGAAGACTTCTTCATTGGATCCAATCCAGTTTTTCCATCTGTTGCTTAAAATAAACATAACGCTTAAAAATTAGATATTTTTTAAAGGATCAAGCCCAACCACCACCCGATGTTTCTTAAGGACACATCGCCTCAATCCAGTTTTTTTATAAATTAACATAAGAAGTTCAAACTTAGAAATAAATTAAAATAAACCTAAAACATAGAAATTAATAAAACTTAGAAATTAATAAACCTAAAACTTAGAAATTACTAAAACTTAGAAATTAATAAACCTAAAACTTAGAAATTAATAAAACTTAGAAATTAATAAACATAAAGCTTAAAAATTAGATATTTTTTTTAAATGATCAAGCCCAATCACCACCCGATGCGTCTTAAGGACACATCGCCTCAATCCAGTTTTTTATAAATTAACCTATTTTATAATGACCATAAGACAAGCTCGTCACACCATCTTCAAGTAAAAATCGCTTATCATCAAAAGCAGACAAAGCTCTTTTGCTTTGCTGCATCGAAAAAATGTGGTGCTTGTCGTTGCCGATTCTGTTCTGAGAGACGGTCGAAGGTTTACGACTCAGCAAACATTCTTTATAATTGGCATGTTTCAATTGTTGCTGCCGCACGCTCTTACAAATGCCTTTGGCTGTCTGCTTTTCGTCTCTTTCACTAAGAATGGAATACATCTTTGATCTTAAACCAATAAATTCTAGACAGGGCTGACCATTAAGCTCATTCTTGAAATATCCAATTTTCTTTTTGTTCTCATCACTGTATAAAGGATGATCTCTCGGATACTCCGAAAAATCAAAATACTGTTTCATTCTTTCAAGGTCTTTGTTAAGATCACCAGTTGTTATTTCATAACAAAGCGAGTCAGTATCGGTGAAAAGCAGTCTCGCCTTATTACCGTACTTTTTCATGATAACATTATAGTGAAAGTCATACACTGAAAAAAAATTCTGGTCAAAACTACCAGAATATGGTAAAATTTACCGTATTGTCTGGCTCATATGGAACACCATAAAGTACGGTATTTTTTACCGTAGCAGTTTAGTAATCACTTTATGGTAAAATAACCAGAAAAATATCGTTTATTTACCACGCTGTTTGATATGGAATTTGGTATTATTACCGTACACAAAGGTAATACTACCAAACAAGATGGTAATTTATACCATTATTTTGATAAATTTACCAGAATAACTCTGGTTCTATTACCATAAGATGGTAATTTAGACCATTTAATTTGTTAAATTTATACCAGAATAACTCTGGTTCTATTACCAATAAGATGGTAATTTAGACCATTTAATTTGATAAATTTACCAGAATAACTTTGGTTCTATTACCAATAAGATGGTAATTTAGACCATTTAATTTGATAAATTTACCAGAATAACTTTGGTTCTATTACCAATAAGATGGTAATTTAGACCATTTAATTTGATAAATTTACCTGAATAACTCTGGTTCTATTACAAATTATCTGGTAAAATTTGAGATACGGTATGCCCACTTAAAATGCCAATCGCATTAATATTTATTTATTTTTGCTTTTAGACCGGAAAAATTTTACTCAATTCTCAATATCACTACGATTTTTTAATATACAAATGCCTGAGGCAGAGTGAAAAATTAACTATAAAAATAAATGCAAAAACTCATTTTTTTTTATAAATTGTTAAATTTATTAAGTAATGTTATAATTACTAAAATTTATCATTTCTTGGTAATTTAATTTTCTTTTTAATATACATAATATGCACTGAATTTATTTTAAGTATTTAAGAAAACAAAAGCACAGATTTCAAATCAAACTTTAATTTATTGGACAGTGTTGAGAGCTTGCTTTTATAATTTCTCAACAGGAAGTGACTTCATTACGTAGGAAGTGATGTAATCTCCAGAAAGTTCATGAAGCCAGTAGAAATAGGTTGAAAGTTCGAGGTCCTTCTAGAAAATTCCTTTTGTCGGCAACTTCGCCGCCAAGTCACCCAAATTGTCGCCAAATATATCGCCAAGATTAGCAACTTAAGGAAACAACTTTATAGCTTCTGTTGGCCTCCACTTCTGTGATTGCTTTACAATTTATTTGTAGAACAATTCCTACAAATAAGCTGCCGTAGACTGTTGATAAGTCTTCATCTAAAAAAAGTAAAACAATTCAATTAACATTTTGAATGATTCTTATAGTAAGGCAAAAACGGTTCTTAATATGTTAAGATCTCGCAGACTGAGTCAAAACTGAAGAGATCGCCTTAAACTTACTTTTTTTTACAAAATCTAAAACATTGAGCAATCCTTTTAGTAAATGTAATGTTTTATAATTAAAAATAAAGGATCATAAAAAAATGAGTTGGGATTAATTATCGATCACTTAAAGTAGTACTCTCATTTCTTACGTTGATTGCTCTTGACTTCATCATACAAAAATTTCAGCAAAGAAATGATAAAACAAAAATGGAAGCATTTTAAGGAAAGCTTAACCTCTACTAAATAACAAGCTCAAAAAGCCCTGAGCACGTAAGCTCTCCCTTTCCTTTACCTCTTGTAAAATAGCAAGATTACTCAATTTATTAAACTTCAATAACGTGACTAATACCTCTATTAAAAAAAGTGTTGGTACATTTACGTTTAAACTAAGTGGATACTTTTTCTGTTATCTACTAGTTCACTTTCAATAAAAAATAACAAATGAATGATTTCACACACAAATTTTAATTTTAAATCATTAATGTAACATAGTGAACACTAATAGCTGGCTGCTGCTGCATAAATGCTAATAAGCAAAATAATTTTGCTACCACCTTGATATTTCAAGCATATTTAAAGCGGCACTCATATGTCCCGGTCGAGGCAAAGGGGTTTAATTAAACATTATACAAATTGGAACAAAATTTCAACATAAAATACACAGTTTTTTGTATTATTAAATTCAGTAGTTTTTTACCCTTTTCATCAAGATTTATGTTCTTTTCTCGCATTAGACCTCTAAAGGTAGAATCTTGCTTCACTTTTTCTTTTCTTTGAGCTATGTCCATTTTCTTCATACAGTTATCAGCAGCTAAAAATAAATCAACGACCTATTTTTTACTCAAGTCCATGTTTTTTATCACATATCCAAAATTGAAAGCAAATATATGAAATGGTGTACATATTTGGAAAACTAGTTTTTTCTTACCGATAACCAAATAATTCTGATTCGGATATATATATTATGTCCAGAATAAAAGTAACTAGAATTTCTTACGAGGTTTTAATTTAATGTAATAAGGAAACTATTTCCTTATTTTAGAAATTTTATTCGAATTAATTAATCAGTTAAGTAAAAAATAATAACGTCTCCTGGATTAGAAACTTATAATTGTATCAATTTTAAAAATTAGTTCTAAAAAATTTTAACATAATAACATTCTCATAAAAATAAAAACATTAAGTAGAAGCTAAACGATAAAAAATTATGTACTAATATAACATTATTTTAGCAACCTAAAATATTTTTTAAAAATTAATTTAGAACGTTTTACGAGCAAAAAAATCAAAAATCGTTAGATCAAGAGTATCACAAAATTATGCCTTCGTTTCAAAATGCTTAAAAGGCAAGAAAAAATTGCCATCAAAAGACGGGCTAAAATTATTGCCGATCTGATTCGGTCAAGAGAAAAAAAAAAAAATGACACCCTCCGAGAAAGGCCTCCATATTCTTTTTCCTCCCGTTCTCACCTCCAACTGACAAAAACATGTCAACAAACCGCCACTGCAGTTGCGTATAAAAAAAACCGTTTTATTTGCATTCGAAGTATTGCCAACCGCAGATGACTAAACGCGCACCGATCCGGTTCGAATCAACCTAAGATCACGGTGTGGAATGGAGTCAATTCACGGTCACGTGAGGGATCAAATTGGCCGAAACTGCGCATGTCATCTAAGCGCTAATCCGCACCACTTTTGCCGATGGGTCTGCAGTTAACAACTTCCTCCGCGCTACGAAGCGGAAGTATACCTTATACCCCCACCCTTACATGCAGCCAGACGGAGCAAAACAGTAAGTGCATTTCTCATTTACTTGACAAAAGTTTAAAAGTTCCGAAAATCAAAATCTGTATTTTATTGATGGAAGTAAACAAACAACCGTAGCAAAATTTGTTACTCCTAGCTTAAAATTAGTGGACAAATGTCTTAATAATTTATTCATCTAGTGAATACTTTTGGAAATATGCCTGATATCCAGGTATTATAGTTGAACTAATTTATCAAAAGTGTCATTAAAGTTGAAAAATTAATATGGTAGGTAGGGTAGATGCTCCAGTTTTAACTGTTTAAAGCATATTAAATCATACTTATACTATTCTTTAGCAAATTTTATTGTCTTTCTGCTTGTTATAAAATTTTTCTGAAGAATATTTTAGATTTAGATTTATGAATTTTTCAATGAAATAACCCAATTTGCACCAGTTTTGGCCACCTCTATGCACCAGTTTTGACCACACTAATATTATATTTTTAACAGACATTTTAATTAAAAATAAATAATTTTTATCCAATATATATTTTAGTACATTATTTTCTATTATTTTAAATGTGATTTTTTTGATGAATATATAAAGATATGTAATAAAATTTACCTAAGCTGATTTTAGCTGCAGATTTCAGTTTTTTTTTTTTTTTAAAGAAACAGGAATGCAGAAAACAATAATTTAATTTGGTTGATGAAATACAAACTATATATACTCGCATATTTTTTTGGATAAAATATGAAACAAAAAATGGGGAGAGGCATTGCACAAGCATAGTTTTTTTTAAAAAATCTTACAAATCAAGAATTTGCAGTATTATACTCATTAACAGTATCCACAAATATGTATTTTTATAATTTTTAATTGCAACATTAATCCAATTCATGAGAATCATTTTTAAAATTCGAGCAATCCATGCATATAGAAGAATATTCCTCATCACTCGAGTCAGGTTCCTCAAATTGAAATTTTCTAACATAAATGTGAGGTAAATATTCAAAATAGAGATGTTTTTGACATTCCATTTTGAATGGCCTTAACTGCATTAGCAACTTTAGATGGTGAGTTGTATTTTTTTTTTTATGAAATACTACCTGCCTTCTTATTTTTAATTGGAGTCATTACTATGTAAAATGAAAACAAATAAAACTAAATCGGTTACTTTTATTTTAGAAACAAAGCTATATCAGTTACTTTTCATTTTAGGAACAAAACTAAATCAGTTTATTTTATTTCATCCAGATATTCTTAAATTTATGTAATGGCTAAAAACAGAATAATGAAGTTATGTGGCCAAAACTAGAACATGTAGTGTTCCACTTTTGAAATAGTAAAATTGAAAATAGTAAAATAAGGATTGTTTAAAGTATTGCAATGCTTCTTATTAGTTAATTTGAAATTACTAGTTAATTATTGGAAAAACAGATCCAATGTGGCCAAAATTGGAGCATCTACCCTATGTAATAAATACATATGCAGAAATTTAATATGTAAATATAAAAGAATGAATTATTGAAAGAACTTACATAAATTCTGATTACAGTGGAATGCACTCTGTTTCATCACAGACTGAGAATTTTACCGATGTTTCGGACAGGATGACTAAGCTAAAAGATGAGCTTAAAGAATTACAAGATTCCCTTGGGAAATAGGCCTTCATCCCAGAGAATATATCGAATGACACTCAGATGAAGGCACTAACAAGTTTCACAAAAGAAAGGTTTTCTTGCGTTTATTCTTTTTTGAATGTTGAAGAGGACCTTCAAACGGGAAATTTCTGTAAGCGACCTGTTGATATTTTTTTCCTGTTTCTTGTAAAATTAAGAACTGGAATTTCAAATGAATTTTTATCTGTTTTGTTTGAAATTTCTGATTCGACAGTTTCAAGATATTTACTTTCGTAATGACAGTTCTTTACGAAAAGCTTAAACTGTTACATATATTTCCCTCGAAATCAAAAGTTGTCGAGTCAATGCCAAGGCAGTTTTATTCTGAAAACAGAGACTGTAGAGTCATTGTTGACTGTACTGAGTTTCCAATACAGAAACCTAACAGTCCAACAGAACAGCAAATGACCTTCAGTTTCTACAAAAACACAAATACCCAGGGACTTCACTATCCCCGGATCCGAAAATAAATTTACTGCTAATTTTTTACTAAATGTCTAACAAGACAAAAACAAAAAAGAATTATAAATATTCCACCCATCCATATTCTTCATAAAAAATATATAATTTTAGATATGACAGTTTTAACCACTTAACTGAATAGTTTTCTTTGCTATCTAATAAGATGACCCCTCCTGTTTTGGAAAGGGGCTATCGTTTTCATTCATCTAAGAAGGCATAGGATACTTAAGATGTTTATGGATCCGACATATTTTTTGTGTCAAATTATAAAGCTAATTAATGATTCAATTTTAGTTTATAAGACTAAAATTTCGATAATTCGATGCACGAGTAAACTCGGCTGTTAAGTTAAGCGGTTAAGAAGCACAGTATAAATAATAGAAAGATGTTCAAGTTATGAAGGAAAACAAAAACGTAATAGGAACATTCTTTCAATTTGTTCGTATGATCACTTGATTTTGATAATTTTCATATTATTTATGAAAGAAGTTTCCAAATAAAATACAGGAAATAACAAATTATTTAATTTTTGCTTTTACCATTATCTGATGTAACAAAAAACTATTGAAAATTGAATAATTTTGACGCATTCCTTTTCGCCATACAGATGGAAATAAAATTTAACATTTCTTCATACGTCTGTAGTAATTGTTTAATAACCCAGTATTCATGATCTTAAATTTTTTAAAAAAAGTAAAATTTCGACATTTCATTTCAGGAAACGGTAGCAAAACGAACTTTAAACGTAATTCACTTATGAGGAAAAGGTATTTAAAAATAAACGGCAATTAAATATTAAATTATTGGCAGAACATCGATGAAGTATACATTAAATGCATTAAGGAAGTGAACAATATATTTTCATTTTTTCACATCGTAAAAAAAAAGTCATGAGCTAAGAAATTTGCTAATTATTTAAAGATTTTTACCTTTAATTTATACATGTAAATGGGGTCGAAGGCCACCGACTCGGCATAAACAAAAAAAAATCGACAAAAATCGTTTAATATGATTGATATGAAAAGAAACTGCAAATAAAGTATTCTTGTGAACATATATATGCATATATTTACCTTATTTTTTCTTCGACATTCAATTTACCCAGCTGTCAAATTTTTAACTTTCAATAAATGAGAAATTTTATTTAAATATATACTCACAAATCATATATACTTAATTCAACATTACCGAAAAATCAATTCAAAATAAAATTTAGTTCTTACCAGTAAACTCCTGTTACCAGTTCTTCAAATCCCCACTCCTTTAGCTTTTCTTTAATGTCTTTTTTCAATGGGTATGTAAATATCCAAATCAGCTCTAACGCGAGAATGTCCCGTCATGCTAAACATGACCGAGCGAACAGAGAAAGATTTTTCGTTTAACGTTCCTTCATTTCCAAACTGAAACTTTTAGTAAATTGCACAACGCACTTAACAGATACATAAAACAGGCGCCGCTATGAGTTGATCCGTGAGGGTATAGAATGTTTTCACACTTCAACACTTCATTAATGTCCTTCTTTTCTCTGATATATTGGTATGCTTGAGGAGGAACGTCATCTACTTCAATTCAACAAAGTGCCGCCATATTTGAGATTTACCATACGGCATGGTAAAAGAAATAAATGCACTGTTACCATTGTATTTGGTAGATGTCAGAGAGGTCAGCATAGTCAAATCACCAAACATATGGTAAAATGAACGATACTTTCTGAAGAATAATCTGGTAATTTTATCGTGATTCTCGTAAAAAAACGAAGTGTATGGTATGAAAACCGTTTTTCCTGGTAAATTAACTTTTCAATGTTGTAATTTTACTAAACAGGTGGGTAAAAAGAGCCATAATTTCGAAAACCAGAAATTCTCGTAAACCGTTACCAGAACGAACAGTAAGATTATTAAACAAATGATTTAAATACCGTAAATTTTGTTGATTATCACCAGAATTCTGTTTTTATTACCAGAAATACCATTACCATACAAATATGGTTTTTTGCCAGAATTTTTTTCTCAGTGTACATGAGCACTTTGCTGAGCTCAAGTATGACAAATCTGAATAATAATGAACAATTTTAAAGTGAAATAATCTGAATAATAATAATGAAGAATTTTCAAGTGAAATAATCTGAACAATTTTAAAGTGAAATAATCTAAATAATGAAAAAGATATTTAAACTCTATTCTTAATGTTAGTTTGTATATGCATTATTGTTAACTTCTTTTTTTATATAGGTGTGTGATGTGTGTCAAAAGTGTTTCTCTCGAAAAGACAGTTTGAAACGTCACATGAAGAAGCATGGCGATCATGTCAATCATGCCTGCTCGCAATGCAACATGAAGTTTTATCGTGTGGATAAACTCCAAGAACACATGCGCACGCACACTCGCGAGAAGAAGACATATCCCTGTGAACAGTGTGATCAGGTGTTTCCTCGCATGTCGGATCTTCTCCGACACAAGAGAACAGACCACTCTGCGACCCCAGCTCCTAGGATTGCAGCAGCAGCACCTCGTGCCCGGAACTCTGGTCGGAATGCTCTGGGAGTGTATTCTTCCCATTTCATGACGCCGACTCCTGCTGGAAAGTGGGATTTACTTCTCTTCTTTGAAGAAGTTCGTCCACAAATCAACGACATGATCGTGGATGAATTACAACAGAAGAAGGCTATCAAGTGGTACTGTGTCTCGAAGATTCGTTTCAGCAGGGAGACCCCTGACGGAGATGTGGAGTATTGCACGCCCTACTTTCGCAGCAAGGTGGTCATAGAGTTGGACACCTCTATGATTGGAGATCACATCGAGCAGGCCTTTGAGAAAATCAAAGAGTCGCTCGACGAGTTTCTCAAGAACGGATCTGGTTGGGTCTTTGACTCTGTCATTCACATGGAGCTCAAGACTGCAACGTATCATCCTTTGGCCCCCAGCAGTTACATCCCTCTTCCATCCAAATTAGCTGCCAAGAAAGCTGTGATTAACATAAAAAACACAGATCAGAAATGCTTTGTCTGGTCTGTGTTGGCTGCCCTTCATCCCGTTGGAAAAAAATCTGAGCGAGTGTCTCCCTATGTATCCATGGAGCAGGAACTGCGGTTGGGAAAGGTCACATGTCCCGTCCAGCCATGCAAAGTTCCCATCATCGAAAAGCTCAACAACCTGCGCATTAACGTTTTTGGATATGAAGACGATGAAGTATTTCCTCTCTATATTTCCAAGAGGGAGGACATCTAAGTCATCAACTTACTCTATATCACTCAAGGGGACGACAAGCATTATTGCTTGATTAAAAACATGAGTCGACTCCTTGGTGATCTCACTAAACATGACGGTGAGAGATTTTATTGCTATTCCTGTCTGCACCGTTTTTCAGCAGAATCCTTGTTAAAGAATCATTTACCTTATTGCAACGAACACAGCCCCCAACACATCGTCATGCCTGAGCCCGGAGGAGAGAGCGTGTTGCAATTTAAGCAGCACAGGTTTTCTCAGCCTGTTCCCTATGCCATTTATGCAGATTTTGAAGCTCTCATCGAACCGATGCAGACTATTCCAGACAAGACTGCATCTCACATCCCATGCGGCTATGCCTATCTCATCATTGGACCGAATGTACTTCCTCTGAAACCTGTCACCGTTTATCGTGGAGGCGATGCGGTGGATCATTTCATCACATCCATCGTCAAGGAGAAGGACATTCTAGCCAAAAAGCTTCACACCATCACCCCTATGTATATGACAACACGAGACCTGGAAGAGTTTCAAAAAGCCACTCATTGCAACTTGCGCAAAAAATGGCTAGGGAAAGACAGAGTGAGAGATCACGACCACCTCTCAGGAAAGTATAGGCAAGCTCTGCATAATAAATGCAACTTACAACTAAAACAGCGCAAGATGATTCCATGCATATTCCACAACCTGAGGAATTATGATGGTCATCTCATCATGCAGGGCCTTGGGAAACTTCAAGACCATGAAATAGATGCCATTCCCAACAACATGGAAAAGTACATCTCCTTCTCCATTAGAAGAAGAAAGGAAAATCCTGTCACCTTGCAGTTTGTCGACAGTTTTCAATTTCTTAATACCTCTCTCCAGAAACTGGTCGAAAATTTGGATCACAGCAAGTTTTCCATCATGCAAAGCTGCATTTCTTCACCACACAGGGATCTATTACTGAAAAAGGGCATATATCCCTATGAGTATATGTCTTCATTCAGTAAATTTGAGGAAACCCAACTGCATCCACGTTCTGCTTTTCACAGTTCCCTCGTCAATGAAGGAATCAGTGAAGCTGAATATGAACATGCCCAAAATGTTTGGAAGTGTTTTGAAATTAAAAATCTAGGAGAATATCATGACCTGTTTCTCAAAACTGATGTGATTTTTTTGTCGGATGTGTTCGAGAACTTTCGGAAACTGACGCAAAATTTTTATCAGTTGGATGCAGCACACATGCTGACTTCTCCGGGCTTGGCATGGCAAGCAGCATTGAAAATGACAGATGTGAAGTTGGATCTGTTTACAGATATCGACATGCATCTATTTATTGAGAAAGTGATTCGAGGAGGAGTTTCCATGATTAGTCATCGACACAGCGAGGCCAACCATCCCCAGTGTCCAAACTATGATGCCAGCGAAGTCAACAAGTATATCACCTTCTTGGATGCTAATAACCTTTATGGGTAAGAATCTTTTTAAATAATTAAAGTTAATGTGATTGTTTATAATATATATTTCTCTAAAGTCTTAACTGAAATAATATGATTGGTCATAATATATATAATTAAAGTGTTAATTTAACTGAAATAATGTGATTGTTTATAATAATAATAATAAATCTATATATATATATATATATAATTAAAGTCTTAGTTAAAGTTAATTAAAGTAAATTTTTAAAATAATAAAATAATAATAAAATATTAACAATAAAAGTATTAGCTGAAACAATGAAAAGTTAATTTAAAAATATTAACAATAAAAGTATTAGCTTAAAAGTTCAAATAATGTGATTCATAATATCTAAAAACTGTCTTTTATTCTTTTTCAGTTGGGCCATGTCTCAACCATTACCTGTGAATAATTTTGAATGGCTTTCACCTGAGGAGATCTCGCTGCAGCAAATATGCCAAACCCCCGATGATGCCACAACAGGTTACATCTTGGAAGTGGACATGGAATATCCTCCCGAACTTCACGATTTACACAACAACTATCCGCTGGCTCCTGAAAGAATGTCTATAACACCTAATATGCTCAGTCCAACAGCATTAAATATTTTAAATGAGATGGATGTACAGCCTGCATTAAAGTCTGAGAAGTTAGTGCCAAACTTGTGCAACAAACAGAACTATGTGCTGCACTATAGGAATCTGAAACTGTACATCTCATTAGGACTCAAGTTAACAAAAATTCATCGAGTGATGAAATTCACTCAACGTTGTTGGTTAAAGGACTATATCAACTTTAATACGGAGCAGCGAAAACATGCTAAAACAGCATTTGAAAAAGATTTTTTCAAATTGCTTAACAATGCAGTTTATGGCAAAACCATGGAAAATTTGCGAAACCGGGTGAAGGTTGATACAGTTCAGACCAAGAAAACAGCTGAAAAGTTGGTTGCTTCTCCTGCCTTTCACGCGTTCACAATATTTGATGAAAATTTAGTTGCGGTTCAACGAAAATTGACCAAACTTTGTTTAAACCGCCCAATTCAAGTTGGATTTGTCATACTTGAGCTCAGCAAAGTGCTCATGTATGACTTTCACTATAATGTTATCATGAAAAAGTACGGTGATAAGGCGAGACTGCTTTTCACCGATACTGACTCGCTTTGTTATGAAATAACAACTGGTGATCTTAACAAAGACCTTGAAAGAATGAAACAGTATTTTGATTTTTCGGAGTATCCGAGAGATCATCCTTTATACAGTGATGAGAACAAAAAGAAAATTGGATATTTCAAGAATGAGCTTAATGGTCAGCCCTGTCTAGAATTTATTGGTTTAAGATCAAAGATGTATTCCATTCTTAGTGAAAGAGACGAAAAGCAGACAGCCAAAGGCATTTGTAAGAGCGTGCGGCAGCAACAATTGAAACATGCCAATTATAAAGAATGTTTGCTGAGTCGTAAACCTTCGACCGTCTCTCAGAACAGAATCGGCAACGACAAGCACCACATTTTTTCGATGCAGCAAAGCAAAAGAGCTTTGTCTGCTTTTGATGATAAGCGATTTTTACTTGAAGATGGTGTGACGAGCTTGTCTTATGGTCATTATAAAATAGGTTAATTTATAAAAAACTGGATTGAGGCGATGTGTCCTTAAGACGCATAGGGTGGTGGTTGGGCTTGATCATTTAAAAAAAATATCTAATTTTTAAGCTTTATGTTTATTAATTTCTAAGTTTTATTAATTTCTAAGTTTTAGGTTTATTAATTTCTAAGTTTTATTAATTTCTAAGTTTTAGGTTTATTAATTTCTAAGTTTTATTAATTTCTATGTTTTAGGTTTATTTTAATTTATTTCTAAGTTTGAACTTCTTATGTTAATTTATAAAAAAACTGGATTGAGGCGATGTGTCCTTAAGAAACATCGGGTGGTGGTTGGGCTTGATCCTTTAAAAAATATCTAATTTTTAAGCGTTATGTTTATTTTAAGCAACAGATGGAAAAACTGGATTGGATCCAATGAAGAAGTCTTCAGTTTGTAAGAACAAATTTATTTTATATTTAAATATTTTTTTAATGCAAATCTGCGGAGAAAAAAATTAATTTCTTATCATCATTCTTATCTAATCTAAGAAGGAGTTAAAGTCGGGAGGGGGAGGGAAGTGGTCCACCCGCCACCCGGTGAGCCAGAACTGTCCTTTCCTAACTACTTACGCTACTTGTTTAAAATCAGATTTTCTTGCTCAACTAATTTTTCTGAGGGGAAAAAAATGTCCACTTATTTAAATAAAAGGGAGAGAATTAAATGCCACGTCCTCAACTCTTCACAACCTTGGTAATCCTACGAGAAACATGTGTGTGTCTATTAGATGAAATAGTATTAAGTTAATATCTTTTTTAGACGCGCAGATTTAATCTAAGTAAATGATATTATATTGTTTGAAATTATCCTCGCGCGCGCGTTAGGATTAATCAGAATATACATTTTCATTCTTGGCTTCTTGTATACAGAATAATGTAGGCTGCCGAAGCCAGTGACCTATTCTCAAAATTTTTCGGGACGAATTTGAACTGTTCTGATATTACAATAGTATATTCATAAAAACTTCATAAAATTTTCTCAAATTTATTAAAAATCTGAGTTTTGATTTCTGAGGTTACAACCACAGCCGCTTTCCTGCTTTTGAGAAATAACATTTATCCGGCAATGTCTCTATCAAGAAATTTAAATATAAAATGACAGTTTTCACAGATTCTGGGTCTTTTCGTCAAACGATTTGCAAATACCTGTTTCGAAAATTATCCTCCGTCCTCCACTCTCTACTTAGAGTGTAGGCTAAAGGGCGGCTATCAAATTACTCTTACAAAGGAGAAGACCCTAAGAAAGGAGTAGGGGGG
>BGPR01039057.1:0-14451 GCA_013235015.1 Araneus ventricosus | reverse complement strand
CCCCCCTACTCCTTTCTTAGGGTCTTCTCCTTTGTAAGAGTAATTTGATAGCCGCCCTTTAGCCTACACTCTAAGTAGAGAGTGGAGGACGGAGGATAATTTTCGAAACAGGTATTTGCAAATCGTTTGACGAAAAGACCCAGAATCTGTGAAAACTGTCATTTTATATTTAAATTTCTTGATAGAGACATTGCCGGATAAATGTTATTTCTCAAAAGCAGGAAAGCGGCTGTGGTTGTAACCTCAGAAATCAAAACTCAGATTTTTAATAAATTTGAGAAAATTTTATGAAGTTTTTATGAATATACTATTGTAATATCAGAACAGTTCAAATTCGTCCCGAAAAATTTTGAGAATAGGTCACTGGCTTCGGCAGCCTACATTATTCTGTATACAAGAAGCCAAGAATGAAAATGTATATTCTGATTAATCCTAACGCGCGCGCGAGGATAATTTCAAACAATATAATATCATTTACTTAGATTAAATCTGCGCGTCTAAAAAAGATATTAACTTAATACTATTTCATCTAATAGACACACACATGTTTCTCGTAGGATTACCAAGGTTGTGAAGAGTTGAGGACGTGGCATTTAATTCTCTCCCTTTTATTTAAATAAGTGGACATTTTTTTCCCCTCAGAAAAATTAGTTGAGCAAGAAAATCTGATTTTAAACAAGTAGCGTAAGTAGTTAGGAAAGGACAGTTCTGGCTCACCGGGTGGCGGGTGGACCACTTCCCTCCCCCTCCCGACTTTAACTCCTTCTTAGATTAGATAAGAATGATGATAAGAAATTAATTTTTTTCTCCGCAGATTTGCATTAAAAAAATATTTAAATATAAAATAAATTTGTTCTTACAAACTGAAGACTTCTTCATTGGATCCAATCCAGTTTTTCCATCTGTTGCTTAAAATAAACATAACGCTTAAAAATTAGATATTTTTTAAAGGATCAAGCCCAACCACCACCCGATGTTTCTTAAGGACACATCGCCTCAATCCAGTTTTTTTATAAATTAACATAAGAAGTTCAAACTTAGAAATAAATTAAAATAAACCTAAAACATAGAAATTAATAAAACTTAGAAATTAATAAACCTAAAACTTAGAAATTAATAAAACTTAGAAATTAATAAACCTAAAACTTAGAAATTAATAAAACTTAGAAATTAATAAACATAAAGCTTAAAAATTAGATATTTTTTTTAAATGATCAAGCCCAACCACCACCCTATGCGTCTTAAGGACACATCGCCTCAATCCAGTTTTTTATAAATTAACCTATTTTATAATGACCATAAGACAAGCTCGTCACACCATCTTCAAGTAAAAATCGCTTATCATCAAAAGCAGACAAAGCTCTTTTGCTTTGCTGCATCGAAAAAATGTGGTGCTTGTCGTTGCCGATTCTGTTCTGAGAGACGGTCGAAGGTTTACGACTCAGCAAACATTCTTTATAATTGGCATGTTTCAATTGTTGCTGCCGCACGCTCTTACAAATGCCTTTGGCTGTCTGCTTTTCGTCTCTTTCACTAAGAATGGAATACATCTTTGATCTTAAACCAATAAATTCTAGACAGGGCTGACCATTAAGCTCATTCTTGAAATATCCAATTTTCTTTTTGTTCTCATCACTGTATAAAGGATGATCTCTCGGATACTCCGAAAAATCAAAATACTGTTTCATTCTTTCAAGGTCTTTGTTAAGATCACCAGTTGTTATTTCATAACAAAGCGAGTCAGTATCGGTGAAAAGCAGTCTCGCCTTATCACCGTACTTTTTCATGATAACATTATAGTGAAAGTCATACATGAGCACTTTGCTGAGCTCAAGTATGACAAATCCAACTTGAATTGGGCGGTTTAAACAAAGTTTGGTCAATTTTCGTTGAACCGCAACTAAATTTTCATCAAATATTGTGAACGCGTGAAAGGCAGGAGAAGCAACCAACTTTTCAGCTGTTTTCTTGGTCTGAACTGTATCAACCTTCACCCGGTTTCGCAAATTTTCCATGGTTTTGCCATAAACTGCATTGTTAAGCAATTTGAAAAAATCTTTTTCAAATGCTGTTTTAGCATGTTTTCGCTGCTCCGTATTAAAGTTGATATAGTCCTTTAACCAACAACGTTGAGTGAATTTCATCACTCGATGAATTTTTGTTAACTTGAGTCCTAATGAGATGTACAGTTTCAGATTCCTATAGTGCAGCACATAGTTCTGTTTGTTGCACAAGTTTGGCACTAACTTCTCAGACTTTAATGCAGGCTGTACATCCATCTCATTTAAAATATTTAATGCTGTTGGACTGAGCATATTAGGTGTTATAGACATTCTTTCAGGAGCCAGCGGATAGTTGTTGTGTAAATCGTGAAGTTCGGGAGGATATTCCATGTCCACTTCCAAGATGTAACCTGTTGTGGCATCATCGGGGGTTTGGCATATTTGCTGCAGCGAGATCTCCTCAGGTGAAAGCCATTCAAAATTATTCACAGGTAATGGTTGAGACATGGCCCAACTGAAAAAGAATAAAAGACAGTTTTTAGATATTATGAATCACATTATTTGAACTTTTAAGCTAATACTTTTATTGTTAATATTTTTAAATTAACTTTTCATTGTTTCAGCTAATACTTTTATTGTTAATATTTTATTATTATTTTATTATTTTAAAAATTTACTTTAATTAACTTTAACTAAGACTTTAATTATATATATATATATATATAGATTTATTATTATTATTATAAACAATCACATTATTTCAGTTAAATTAACACTTTAATTATATATATTATGACCAATCATATTATTTCAGTTAAGACTTTAGAGAAATATATATTATAAACAATCACATTAACTTTAATTATTTAAAAAGATTCTTACCCATAAAGGTTATTAGCATCCAAGAAGGTGATATACTTGTTGACTTCGCTGGCATCATAGTTTGGACACTGGGGATGGTTGGCCTCGCTGTGTCGATGACTAATCATGGAAACTCCTCCTCGAATCACTTTCTCAATAAATAGATGCATGTCGATATCTGTAAACAGATCCAACTTCACATCTGTCATTTTCAATGCTGCTTGCCATGCCAAGCCCGGAGAAGTCAGCATGTGTGCTGCATCCAACTGATAAAAATTTTGCGTCAGTTTCCGAAAGTTCTCGAACACATCCGACAAAAAAATCACATCAGTTTTGAGAAACAGGTCATGATATTCTCCTAGATTTTTAATTTCAAAACACTTCCAAACATTTTGGGCATGTTCATATTCAGCTTCACTGATTCCTTCATTGACGAGGGAACTGTGAAAAGCAGAACGTGGATGCAGTTGGGTTTCCTCAAATTTACTGAATGAAGACATATACTCATAGGGATATATGCCCTTTTTCAGTAATAGATCCCTGTGTGGTGAAGAAATGCAGCTTTGCATGATGGAAAACTTGCTGTGATCCAAATTTTCGACCAGTTTCTGGAGAGAGGTATTAAGAAATTGAAAACTGTCGACAAACTGCAAGGTGACAGGATTTTCCTTTCTTCTTCTAATGGAGAAGGAGATGTACTTTTCCATGTTGTTGGGAATGGCATCTATTTCATGGTCTTGAAGTTTCCCAAGGCCCTGCATGATGAGATGACCATCATAATTCCTCAGGTTGTGGAATATGCATGGAATCATCTTGCGCTGTTTTAGTTGTAAGTTGCATTTATTATGCAGAGCTTGCCTATACTTTCCTGAGAGGTGGTCGTGATCTCTCACTCTGTCTTTCCCTAGCCATTTTTTGCGCAAGTTGCAATGAGTGGCTTTTTGAAACTCTTCCAGGTCTCGTGTTGTCATATACATAGGGGTGATGGTGTGAAGCTTTTTGGCTAGAATGTCCTTCTCCTTGACGATGGATGTGATGAAATGATCCACCGCATCGCCTCCACGATAAACGGTGACAGGTTTCAGAGGAAGTACATTCGGTCCAATGATGAGATAGGCATAGCCGCATGGGATGTGAGATGCAGTCTTGTCTGGAATAGTCTGCATCGGTTCGATGAGAGCTTCAAAATCTGCATAAATGGCATAGGGAACAGGCTGAGAAAACCTGTGCTGCTTAAATTGCAACACGCTCTCTCCTCCGGGCTCAGGCATGACGATGTGTTGGGGGCTGTGTTCGTTGCAATAAGGTAAATGATTCTTTAACAAGGATTCTGCTGAAAAACGGTGCAGACAGGAATAGCAATAAAATCTCTCACCGTCATGTTTAGTGAGATCACCAAGGAGTCGACTCATGTTTTTAATCAAGCAATAATGCTTGTCGTCCCCTTGAGTGATATAGAGTAAGTTGATGACTTAGATGTCCTCCCTCTTGGAAATATAGAGAGGAAATACTTCATCGTCTTCATATCCAAAAACGTTAATGCGCAGGTTGTTGAGCTTTTCGATGATGGGAACTTTGCATGGCTGGACGGGACATGTGACCTTTCCCAACCGCAGTTCCTGCTCCATGGATACATAGGGAGACACTCGCTCAGATTTTTTTCCAACGGGATGAAGGGCAGCCAACACAGACCAGACAAAGCATTTCTGATCTGTGTTTTTTATGTTAATCACAGCTTTCTTGGCAGCTAATTTGGATGGAAGAGGGATGTAACTGCTGGGGGCCAAAGGATGATACGTTGCAGTCTTGAGCTCCATGTGAATGACAGAGTCAAAGACCCAACCAGATCCGTTCTTGAGAAACTCGTCGAGCGACTCTTTGATTTTCTCAAAGGCCTGCTCGATGTGATCTCCAATCATAGAGGTGTCCAACTCTATGACCACCTTGCTGCGAAAGTAGGGCGTGCAATACTCCACATCTCCGTCAGGGGTCTCCCTGCTGAAACGAATCTTCGAGACACAGTACCACTTGATAGCCTTCTTCTGTTGTAATTCATCCACGATCATGTCGTTGATTTGTGGACGAACTTCTTCAAAGAAGAGAAGTAAATCCCACTTTCCAGCAGGAGTCGGCGTCATGAAATGGGAAGAATACACTCCCAGAGCATTCCGACCAGAGTTCCGGGCACGAGGTGCTGCTGCTGCAATCCTAGGAGCTGGGGTCGCAGAGTGGTCTGTTCTCTTGTGTCGGAGAAGATCCGACATGCGAGGAAACACCTGATCACACTGTTCACAGGGATATGTCTTCTTCTCGCGAGTGTGCGTGCGCATGTGTTCTTGGAGTTTATCCACACGATAAAACTTCATGTTGCATTGCGAGCAGGCATGATTGACATGATCGCCATGCTTCTTCATGTGACGTTTCAAACTGTCTTTTCGAGAGAAACACTTTTGACACACATCACACACCTATATAAAAAAAGAAGTTAACAATAATGCATATACAAACTAACATTAAGAATAGAGTTTAAATATCTTTTTCATTATTTAGATTATTTCACTTTAAAATTGTTCAGATTATTTCACTTGAAAATTCTTCATTATTATTATTCAGATTATTTCACTTTAAAATTGTTCATTATTATTCAGATTTGTCATACTTGAGCTCAGCAAAGTGCTCATGTACACTGAGAAAAAAATTCTGGCAAAAAACCATATTTGTATGGTAATGGTATTTCTGGTAATAAAAACAGAATTCTGGTGATAATCAACAAAATTTACGGTATTTAAATCATTTGTTTAATAATCTTACTGTTCGTTCTGGTAACGGTTTACGAGAATTTCTGGTTTTCGAAATTATGGCTCTTTTTACCCACCTGTTTAGTAAAATTACAACATTGAAAAGTTAATTTACCAGGAAAAACGGTTTTCATACCATACACTTCGTTTTTTTACGAGAATCACGATAAAATTACCAGATTATTCTTCAGAAAGTATCGTTCATTTTACCATATGTTTGGTGATTTGACTATGCTGACCTCTCTGACATCTACCAAATACAATGGTAACAGTGCATTTATTTCTTTTACCATGCCGTATGGTAAATCTCAAATATGGCGGCACTTTGTTGAATTGAAGTAGATGACGTTCCTCCTCAAGCATACCAATATATCAGAGAAAAGAAGGACATTAATGAAGTGTTGAAGTGTGAAAACATTCTATACCCTCACGGATCAACTCATAGCGGCGCCTGTTTTATGTATCTGTTAAGTGCGTTGTGCAATTTACTAAAAGTTTCAGTTTGGAAATGAAGGAACGTTAAACGAAAAATCTTTCTCTGTTCGCTCGGTCATGTTTAGCATGACGGGACATTCTCGCGTTAGAGCTGATTTGGATATTTACATACCCATTGAAAAAAGACATTAAAGAAAAGCTAAAGGAGTGGGGATTTGAAGAACTGGTAACAGGAGTTTACTGGTAAGAACTAAATTTTATTTTGAATTGATTTTTCGGTAATGTTGAATTAAGTATATATGATTTGTGAGTATATATTTAAATAAAATTTCTCATTTATTGAAAGTTAAAAATTTGACAGCTGGGTAAATTGAATGTCGAAGAAAAAATAAGGTAAATATATGCATATATATGTTCACAAGAATACTTTATTTGCAGTTTCTTTTCATATCAATCATATTAAACGATTTTTGTCGATTTTTTTTTGTTTATGCCGAGTCGGTGGCCTTCGACCCCATTTACATGTATAAATTAAAGGTAAAAATCTTTAAATAATTAGCAAATTTCTTAGCTCATGACTTTTTTTTTACGATGTGAAAAAATGAAAATATATTGTTCACTTCCTTAATGCATTTAATGTATACTTCATCGATGTTCTGCCAATAATTTAATATTTAATTGCCGTTTATTTTTAAATACCTTTTCCTCATAAGTGAATTACGTTTAAAGTTCGTTTTGCTACCGTTTCCTGAAATGAAATGTCGAAATTTTACTTTTTTTAAAAAATTTAAGATCATGAATACTGGGTTATTAAACAATTACTACAGACGTATGAAGAAATGTTAAATTTTATTTCCATCTGTATGGCGAAAAGGAATGCGTCAAAATTATTCAATTTTCAATAGTTTTTTGTTACATCAGATAATGGTAAAAGCAAAAATTAAATAATTTGTTATTTCCTGTATTTTATTTGGAAACTTCTTTCATAAATAATATGAAAATTATCAAAATCAAGTGATCATACGAACAAATTGAAAGAATGTTCCTATTACGTTTTTGTTTTCCTTCATAACTTGAACATCTTTCTATTATTTATACTGTGCTTCTTAACCGCTTAACTTAACAGCCGAGTTTACTCGTGCATCGAATTATCGAAATTTTAGTCTTATAAACTAAAATTGAATCATTAATTAGCTTTATAATTTGACACAAAAAATATGTCGGATCCATAAACATCTTAAGTATCCTATGCCTTCTTAGATGAATGAAAACGATAGCCCCTTTCCAAAACAGGAGGGGTCATCTTATTAGATAGCAAAGAAAACTATTCAGTTAAGTGGTTAAAACTGTCATATCTAAAATTATATATTTTTTATGAAGAATATGGATGGGTGGAATATTTATAATTCTTTTTTGTTTTTGTCTTGTTAGACATTTAGTAAAAAATTAGCAGTAAATTTATTTTCGGATCCGGGGATAGTGAAGTCCCTGGGTATTTGTGTTTTTGTAGAAACTGAAGGTCATTTGCTGTTCTGTTGGACTGTTAGGTTTCTGTATTGGAAACTCAGTACAGTCAACAATGACTCTACAGTCTCTGTTTTCAGAATAAAACTGCCTTGGCATTGACTCGACAACTTTTGATTTCGAGGGAAATATATGTAACAGTTTAAGCTTTTCGTAAAGAACTGTCATTACGAAAGTAAATATCTTGAAACTGTCGAATCAGAAATTTCAAACAAAACAGATAAAAATTCATTTGAAATTCCAGTTCTTAATTTTACAAGAAACAGGAAAAAAATATCAACAGGTCGCTTACAGAAATTTCCCGTTTGAAGGTCCTCTTCAACATTCAAAAAAGAATAAACGCAAGAAAACCTTTCTTTTGTGAAACTTGTTAGTGCCTTCATCTGAGTGTCATTCGATATATTCTCTGGGATGAAGGCCTATTTCCCAAGGGAATCTTGTAATTCTTTAAGCTCATCTTTTAGCTTAGTCATCCTGTCCGAAACATCGGTAAAATTCTCAGTCTGTGATGAAACAGAGTGCATTCCACTGTAATCAGAATTTATGTAAGTTCTTTCAATAATTCATTCTTTTATATTTACATATTAAATTTCTGCATATGTATTTATTACATAGGGTAGATGCTCCAATTTTGGCCACATTGGATCTGTTTTTCCAATAATTAACTAGTAATTTCAAATTAACTAATAAGAAGCATTGCAATACTTTAAACAATCCTTATTTTACTATTTTCAATTTTACTATTTCAAAAGTGGAACACTACATGTTCTAGTTTTGGCCACATAACTTCATTATTCTGTTTTTAGCCATTACATAAATTTAAGAATATCTGGATGAAATAAAATAAACTGATTTAGTTTTGTTCCTAAAATGAAAAGTAACTGATATAGCTTTGTTTCTAAAATAAAAGTAACCGATTTAGTTTTATTTGTTTTCATTTTACATAGTAATGACTCCAATTAAAAATAAGAAGGCAGGTAGTATTTCATAAAAAAAAAAATACAACTCACCATCTAAAGTTGCTAATGCAGTTAAGGCCATTCAAAATGGAATGTCAAAAACATCTCTATTTTGAATATTTACCTCACATTTATGTTAGAAAATTTCAATTTGAGGAACCTGACTCGAGTGATGAGGAATATTCTTCTATATGCATGGATTGCTCGAATTTTAAAAATGATTCTCATGAATTGGATTAATGTTGCAATTAAAAATTATAAAAATACATATTTGTGGATACTGTTAATGAGTATAATACTGCAAATTCTTGATTTGTAAGATTTTTTAAAAAAAACTATGCTTGTGCAATGCCTCTCCCCATTTTTTGTTTCATATTTTATCCAAAAAAATATGCGAGTATATATAGTTTGTATTTCATCAACCAAATTAAATTATTGTTTTCTGCATTCCTGTTTCTTTAAAAAAAAAAAAAAACTGAAATCTGCAGCTAAAATCAGCTTAGGTAAATTTTATTACATATCTTTATATATTCATCAAAAAAATCACATTTAAAATAATAGAAAATAATGTACTAAAATATATATTGGATAAAAATTATTTATTTTTAATTAAAATGTCTGTTAAAAATATAATATTAGTGTGGTCAAAACTGGTGCATAGAGGTGGCCAAAACTGGTGCAAATTGGGTTATTTCATTGAAAAATTCATAAATCTAAATCTAAAATATTCTTCAGAAAAATTTTATAACAAGCAGAAAGACAATAAAATTTGCTAAAGAATAGTATAAGTATGATTTAATATGCTTTAAACAGTTAAAACTGGAGCATCTACCCTACCTACCATATTAATTTTTCAACTTTAATGACACTTTTGATAAATTAGTTCAACTATAATACCTGGATATCAGGCATATTTCCAAAAGTATTCACTAGATGAATAAATTATTAAGACATTTGTCCACTAATTTTAAGCTAGGAGTAACAAATTTTGCTACGGTTGTTTGTTTACTTCCATCAATAAAATACAGATTTTGATTTTCGGAACTTTTAAACTTTTGTCAAGTAAATGAGAAATGCACTTACTGTTTTGCTCCGTCTGGCTGCATGTAAGGGTGGGGGTATAAGGTATACTTCCGCTTCGTAGCGCGGAGGAAGTTGTTAACTGCAGACCCATCGGCAAAAGTGGTGCGGATTAGCGCTTAGATGACATGCGCAGTTTCGGCCAATTTGATCCCTCACGTGACCGTGAATTGACTCCATTCCACACCGTGATCTTAGGTTGATTCGAACCGGATCGGTGCGCGTTTAGTCATCTGCGGTTGGCAATACTTCGAATGCAAATAAAACGGTTTTTTTTATACGCAACTGCAGTGGCGGTTTGTTGACATGTTTTTGTCAGTTGGAGGTGAGAACGGGAGGAAAAAGAATATGGAGGCCTTTCTCGGAGGGTGTCATTTTTTTTTTTTTCTCTTGACCGAATCAGATCGGCAATAATTTTAGCCCGTCTTTTGATGGCAATTTTTTCTTGCCTTTTAAGCATTTTGAAACGAAGGCATAATTTTGTGATACTCTTGATCTAACGATTTTTGATTTTTTTGCTCGTAAAACGTTCTAAATTAATTTTTAAAAAATATTTTAGGTTGCTAAAATAATGTTATATTAGTACATAATTTTTTATCGTTTAGCTTCTACTTAATGTTTTTATTTTTATGAGAATGTTATTATGTTAAAATTTTTTAGAACTAATTTTTAAAATTGATACAATTATAAGTTTCTAATCCAGGAGACGTTATTATTTTTTACTTAACTGATTAATTAATTCGAATAAAATTTCTAAAATAAGGAAATAGTTTCCTTATTACATTAAATTAAAACCTCGTAAGAAATTCTAGTTACTTTTATTCTGGACATAATATATATATCCGAATCAGAATTATTTGGTTATCGGTAAGAAAAAACTAGTTTTCCAAATATGTACACCATTTCATATATTTGCTTTCAATTTTGGATATGTGATAAAAAACATGGACTTGAGTAAAAAATAGGTCGTTGATTTATTTTTAGCTGCTGATAACTGTATGAAGAAAATGGACATAGCTCAAAGAAAAGAAAAAGTGAAGCAAGATTCTACCTTTAGAGGTCTAATGCGAGAAAAGAACATAAATCTTGATGAAAAGGGTAAAAAACTACTGAATTTAATAATACAAAAAACTGTGTATTTTATGTTGAAATTTTGTTCCAATTTGTATAATGTTTAATTAAACCCCTTTGCCTCGACCGGGACATATGAGTGCCGCTTTAAATATGCTTGAAATATCAAGGTGGTAGCAAAATTATTTTGCTTATTAGCATTTATGCAGCAGCAGCCAGCTATTAGTGTTCACTATGTTACATTAATGATTTAAAATTAAAATTTGTGTGTGAAATCATTCATTTGTTATTTTTTATTGAAAGTGAACTAGTAGATAACAGAAAAAGTATCCACTTAGTTTAAACGTAAATGTACCAACACTTTTTTTAATAGAGGTATTAGTCACGTTATTGAAGTTTAATAAATTGAGTAATCTTGCTATTTTACAAGAGGTAAAGGAAAGGGAGAGCTTACGTGCTCAGGGCTTTTTGAGCTTGTTATTTAGTAGAGGTTAAGCTTTCCTTAAAATGCTTCCATTTTTGTTTTATCATTTCTTTGCTGAAATTTTTGTATGATGAAGTCAAGAGCAATCAACGTAAGAAATGAGAGTACTACTTTAAGTGATCGATAATTAATCCCAACTCATTTTTTTATGATCCTTTATTTTTAATTATAAAACATTACATTTACTAAAAGGATTGCTCAATGTTTTAGATTTTGTAAAAAAAAGTAAGTTTAAGGCGATCTCTTCAGTTTTGACTCAGTCTGCGAGATCTTAACATATTAAGAACCGTTTTTGCCTTACTATAAGAATCATTCAAAATGTTAATTGAATTGTTTTACTTTTTTTAGATGAAGACTTATCAACAGTCTACGGCAGCTTATTTGTAGGAATTGTTCTACAAATAAATTGTAAAGCAATCACAGAAGTGGAGGCCAACAGAAGCTATAAAGTTGTTTCCTTAAGTTGCTAATCTTGGCGATATATTTGGCGACAATTTGGGTGACTTGGCGGCGAAGTTGCCGACAAAAGGAATTTTCTAGAAGGACCTCGAACTTTCAACCTATTTCTACTGGCTTCATGAACTTTCTGGAGATTACATCACTTCCTACGTAATGAAGTCACTTCCTGTTGAGAAATTATAAAAGCAAGCTCTCAACACTGTCCAATAAATTAAAGTTTGATTTGAAATCTGTGCTTTTGTTTTCTTAAATACTTAAAATAAATTCAGTGCATATTATGTATATTAAAAAGAAAATTAAATTACCAAGAAATGATAAATTTTAGTAATTATAACATTACTTAATAAATTTAACAATTTATAAAAAAAAATGAGTTTTTGCATTTATTTTTATAGTTAATTTTTCACTCTGCCTCAGGCATTTGTATATTAAAAAATCGTAGTGATATTGAGAATTGAGTAAAATTTTTCCGGTCTAAAAGCAAAAATAAATAAATATTAATGCGATTGGCATTTTAAGTGGGCATACCGTATCTCAAATTTTACCAGATAATTTGTAATAGAACCAGAGTTATTCAGGTAAATTTATCAAATTAAATGGTCTAAATTACCATCTTATTGGTAATAGAACCAAAGTTATTCTGGTAAATTTATCAAATTAAATGGTCTAAATTACCATCTTATTGGTAATAGAACCAAAGTTATTCTGGTAAATTTATCAAATTAAATGGTCTAAATTACCATCTTATTGGTAATAGAACCAGAGTTATTCTGGTATAAATTTAACAAATTAAATGGTCTAAATTACCATCTTATGGTAATAGAACCAGAGTTATTCTGGTAAATTTATCAAAATAATGGTATAAATTACCATCTTGTTTGGTAGTATTACCTTTGTGTACGGTAATAATACCAAATTCCATATCAAACAGCGTGGTAAATAAACGATATTTTTCTGGTTATTTTACCATAAAGTGATTACTAAACTGCTACGGTAAAAAATACCGTACTTTATGGTGTTCCATATGAGCCAGACAATACGGTAAATTTTACCATATTCTGGTAGTTTTGACCAGAATTTTTTTTCAGTGTATGACTTTCACTATAATGTTATCATGAAAAAGTACGGTAATAAGGCGAGACTGCTTTTCACCGATACTGACTCGCTTTGTTATGAAATAACAACTGGTGATCTTAACAAAGACCTTGAAAGAATGAAACAGTATTTTGATTTTTCGGAGTATCCGAGAGATCATCCTTTATACAGTGATGAGAACAAAAAGAAAATTGGATATTTCAAGAATGAGCTTAATGGTCAGCCCTGTCTAGAATTTATTGGTTTAAGATCAAAGATGTATTCCATTCTTAGTGAAAGAGACGAAAAGCAGACAGCCAAAGGCATTTGTAAGAGCGTGCGGCAGCAACAATTGAAACATGCCAATTATAAAGAATGTTTGCTGAGTCGTAAACCTTCGACCGTCTCTCAGAACAGAATCGGCAACGACAAGCACCACATTTTTTCGATGCAGCAAAGCAAAAGAGCTTTGTCTGCTTTTGATGATAAGCGATTTTTACTTGAAGATGGTGTGACGAGCTTGTCTTATGGTCATTATAAAATAGGTTAATTTATAAAAAACTGGATTGAGGCGATGTGTCCTTAAGACGCATCGGGTGGTGATTGGGCTTGATCATTTAAAAAAAATATCTAATTTTTAAGCTTTATGTTTATTAATTTCTAAGTTTTATTAATTTCTAAGTTTTAGGTTTATTAATTTCTAAGTTTTAGTAATTTCTAAGTTTTAGGTTTATTAATTTCTAAGTTTTATTAATTTCTATGTTTTAGGTTTATTTTAATTTATTTCTAAGTTTGAACTTCTTATGTTAATTTATAAAAAAACTGGATTGAGGCGATGTGTCCTTAAGAAACATCGGGTGGTGGTTGGGCTTGATCCTTTAAAAAATATCTAATTTTTAAGCGTTATGTTTATTTTAAGCAACAGATGGAAAAACTGGATTGGATCCAATGAAGAAGTCTTCAGTTTGTAAGAACAAATTTATTTTATATTTAAATATTTTTTTAATGCAAATCTGCGGAGAAAAAAATTAATTTCTTATCATCATTCTTATCTAATCTAAGAAGGAGTTAAAGTCGGGAGGGGGAGGGAAGTGGTCCACCCGCCACCCGGTGAGCCAGAACTGTCCTTTCCTAACTACTTACGCTACTTGTTTAAAATCAGATTTTCTTGCTCAACTAATTTTTCTGAGGGGAAAAAAATGTCCACTTATTTAAATAAAAGGGAGAGAATTAAATGCCACGTCCTCAACTCTTCACAACCTTGGTAATCCTACGAGAAACATGTGTGTGTCTATTAGATGAAATAGAATTAAGTTAATATCTTTTTTTAGACGCGCAGATTTAATCTAAGTAAATGATATTATATTGTTTGAAATTATCCTCGCGCGCACGTTAGGATTAATCAGAATATACATTTTCATTCTTGGCTTCTTGTATGCAGAATAATGTAGGCTGCCGAAGCCAGTGACCTATTCTCAAAATTTTTCGGGACGAATTTGAACTGTTCTGATATTACAATAGTATATTCATAAAAACTTCATAAAATTTTCTGAAATTTATTAAAAATCTGAGTTTTGGTTTCTGATGTTACAACCACAGCCGCTTTCCTGCTTTTGAGAAATAACATTTATCCGGCAATATCTCTATCAAGAAATTTAAATATAAAATGACAGTTTTCACAGATTCTGGGTCTTTTCGTCAAA
>BGPR01039056.1:0-14452 GCA_013235015.1 Araneus ventricosus | reverse complement strand
ACGCACAATACTTCCTCAAATTGCCGCGGATTTCAATGATGGGGCATCTACAAGTGTCAACGTGAGAACTATTCGACGGACCTCATTAATATGGGCTCTCAGAGCCGAAGGCCCACTCGTGTACCGTTGTTGACTGCGCTGCACAAAGCTTTACTCTCCTGGGTCCTACAACACTACCATTGGACTGTTGACGACTGGAAACACGTTACCTGGTCTGACGAGTTTCGTTTCCAAATGTATCGGACGGATGCACGTGTACGAGTATGGAGACAACAACATTAATCCATAGACCCTGTTTGTCAACAGGAGACTGTTCAATCTGGTGGAGCCTCTGTGATGGTATGGGACGTGTGCAGTTGGCGTGATATGGGACCCCTGATAAGTCTAGAGACGACTCTGACAGGTGACATGTACTTAAGCGTCCTGTACGATCACTTACACTCATTCATGTCCATTGTGCATTCCGACGGATTGGGACAATTCCAGCAGGACAATGCGACACCCCACGCGTCGAGATTTGCTACCAAGTGGCTCCAGGAACACTCTTCTGACTTTTGACACTTCCATTGGCCACCTAAATCCCCAAAGATGAACATTATTGGAGATACCCGGGATGCCTTGCTACATGCTGTTGAGAAGAGATCTCCACCACCTCTCACTCCTATGGATTTGTTGACTGCCCTGAAGGATTCATGGTGTGAAAAACCTCCAGGATGCCTTCAGACATTCATCGAGACCATGCCACGTCGTGTTGCAGCATTTCTGCGTGCTTGTGGGGCCTTGCACGATATTAGACAGGTGTACCAGTTTCTCTGGTTCTTCAGTATATATATATATATTTCAATTAATCAAAACATGTGTTATATTTTCAATATATACAAATATACAAATATTAATCTAAGAATTAAAATCAAATTACCTTATCAATAATCATACAAATGAAATGCAAAAAATGGATTGGTTAAAGACTATTACACTATGAAAAAAGACAACCTAGAATTGGAATTCCAACAATCAAATGCCTATCAGCCTTGGGAACTGATATGTGTCGCATTAAATTTGGATTTCGTGGCGCCAACCCTCTGAGAAAGCCAATTGTTGGGAAAGCGAAAAAATAGGGGAATAAGTCCCCAAAATCATTGAAGATTAGAAACGGGAAAGTACATAACTTATAACATACCAATTCAATAGTTAAAATATTGTCAGAACTTGAGCATTATCCTAATGATAGTTCCACATTTAAAGTGAAATTATTTCTAGATTAAGCTTTTAATACTAAAATAAAACACTATAAAATATTAACACTATTAAATAAATTAAAGAGAAAAATGTACATATACAGTCCAAAAACAATTAAAACTACGCTTATTGTGAAGTCTTATTTTTGGGTTAGTACTGGAATATATGATTTTTTCTCCATTTTTTTAATCAATGCTTTATTGCTTTTCTATCTATATTTGGTTTTTCTGACATTAATTTTATTTGTGTTTTCTTTCGATACACATGAATTTATTTTTTGATATATCGGTGTTCCGGGGAAACAAACTTTTTTCTGTAATCAAGCTAAAGCTTATATATATATATATATGAGAGTGTGTGTATATATAGTAATTATTATCTTTAGTAGAGATAAAAGGTCAAAACCTTAAGTTCTAAAACAAATATAAAACATTGAAAATTTTGACCAAGAACCCACTTTGAAATCTAAACCAAGTAATATAAGAAAACTAATAACTGAACATATGAAAATAATCGCATTAACACTTAAAATAAAGATTGTACCAATAATTATATTTAATAATACTGGAAAAAGGTTGCATATATATAGCAAAACATAATAGAAAAACAATAAAATAAAATAACAAACTTTCATATCAAATTCGAAAAGATTTGAAAAAACGAATTGAAAGTATATCCGAGTAAAGATAAAAATGCGAATAGTATCAGATAGAAGTAATATATCTCATACGCAATGAATGCTTTAAAAGCTGCAATTCCAAAGGCGCTATGGTAGATAGAGTATAAATCATAAAAGGATAGAGTATAGATCGTAAAATGAAAAACGCAATTAAAGCACAATAACGTTTCTTCAGTTTATGAAGTCATTACAAATTGCTAAAATATAAAACGTTTGACATTTTCTTGCACTCAGTTACGCCATAAGGCCTAAAACACTGATTTTCATTTCTAATGTCAAACCAAAAACAGAAAGAGAGGAGTTTTGAATAATTAAAACCAAAAAAGCGATGTGATATAACATTAGAGCAAAGTAAGAATAAATTTTTCGTACCAGAAAGTGGAATGTTGACGTGGCGGTGTTTGCGTAGAGCTCCAGTGCAGACGGGCGTTGAAGGGGTGTTAACATGGTATGGAGTTACAAGTTTCGCGCTTAACTTTGACTGTTGCCAGGAAAGTGTAGTATGCTGGGAACGATGAAGATTAAATAGAAAAGCGATAACGATATAAAGTGTAGAGAAATAATGAAATATTTCAGTAAAATATGGAAAAACAGTGAAAAGTGTCTAAAAGATGCGTTTTTGAGGTAATATATCAGACCTTATCGACTTGAGTGACCCTACTGTGAAGATTATACTTCGCGTCGACATCGCTCTGATAAGCAATCCTTTACTTACATCTTATCCATTAATCAGAAGTTCGTAAAGTGAGGAGGGAATTTTATTAATGTCGATTTCATTAATGTAATACTAGTGCGATATATGTCAAATGGATTTTGAGGCCCCTCTTGATCTGAAGGAACGAGGCGCCACTGATATAATGATGCTTATAAATTTATAATTCTTTTGATCAAAATACAATTTTTGGTGTTCTTAAAAACAGCTTAGAAGAGCAGAGAACAAAATAACCATCCTGATAATTTGAGAATCACCGGGCTTGGTACTAAAGAAAACATTCTGCCTTATATTTTAATTAGTATGTCAAAAAAAATTTTTTGTCTTGTTATAATTGTAAAAATGGATGAAGATAATTTAGATAGCAGCTTTACCAATGCTCAAAAGTGGATTAAATGAATACTGGGCTGTATTTTAATCATCCAGAACATGAACAAGGATTTCTTTTATATTTCTTTGGTTCAAATAATAATATGAAGCCCAGCATGATTTTTAAAAAGATAAAATATGTTTTTATTCTTAAATTTTGAATTATATAATACTAGCTGAAAACCCGGCGTTGCTCGGAATCCATATTTTTTCATATACTGGCCTCCTGGGGTTGTTTTTTTTTTTTTGCTACAAATATTGTTATTAACTTTCTCCAATAAACGTAAATCTTCTTTGAAACCTTTCTTGTTGAATTAAAACTTTCAAATATAGCCTTTTTATCCCCTTATAACAGTATGGTTTGAATGAAAATGCGAGAAAATTCGAAAAAGAACATTTATTTTAAACAGTATATAGTTCAATAACTAATACAGCTTTACAATGAACAAATATACTTATACTGCATAACTTGGTTACTGCGAAACTTCTAAATAAAAGGTTTTATAATTCAGATAATCATATACTTCTCATCATCATCAGACATCTGTATAGATGTACTTACTCCCCGGTCGCTAAGCCGCTTCACACTGATTAGGAACATTTAAAAGTTTGTGAAATTTCAACGAAACATCGCGTAGTGACTAAACTTACGTCATTGGATGTTTGAGTGCATGTTAAAATCTACGAAATAAAAACGTAAGTTAAGTGAATGCTACGAAATAACAGTGGAAGTGAGAAGTATACCTTGACCAAAAAAATTAATATTTTCTTAACTTTACCAGCAGTAAAAACACGTGAATAAAAGATTTGATGAAACAATAAATTGGATTTTATAACAATAGAAAACATTACTACAATTTGAATTTAAAATGAATTTTGAAATTACGTTAGTACAATTCGAAATTAGAAAATTCGTTAGAAATTTTGTTAATTACAGTTAGATAAAATATTGTACAACAATTAAATTAGTATCATTAAATATATAATTTTTTGCTCTTTAAGGAAATGTAAATAATGTTCGTACTATAAATATATCAGAAGTAATTGGCGAAAAACATGAAAAATAGCTTGATTTTCATTATTAATTAAATAAATAAAAATATCATTCGAATTTTAAAACAATTTTAACGGCATTAGCTCCCTCTTGTGCTAATCCATCACTGTGCCAAATTTTATCTCGGTAAGCAAACATACAAACATACTTTCCTCTTTTACATTCAGGGTGATTATAATTAAAGTTGCACTTTCAGAAGCCTGTAAAAAAGAACCACTGGTCGGAATAACCTGATATTTCATCTCAGTATACGTGAGGCAATGGGAATTTATTTTGCGAAAGAAAAAAAAGTTCAAAAGTTGACCGATAGATTGCGCTGTACTCGTGTTAAGATTCTAAAAAACGATTGCTTTAAAAGATATGCTAATTATAAGATGCTAATTAAAAGACGTGTCATGTTGTTGTGGCAAAGCCCATCCACCACTACAAGGTGGTGCCACAGCGGATAGGAAAAAATCGGTTTTTATATTGTCCCTAGGACTAAAACCGTAGAAAAAGCAAAAATGAAATCAGTTTTTAATCGTCCCTAGGCGAAAAAACAGTAGAAAAAGCAAAAATGAAAACGGTTTTTAATTGTACCTATGCCAAATGCCGTATAAAAAGCAAAAACTGATGAAATAATCAAGAAAAGGAAGTCGGCTTCGACTTGCTTAAGAAATGTTCAATATGCTGTCCACCGTTTTCTCCTATGAGCTTAAAACGCAAAACGGCATGTTCCACAACAGATCGCAATGTTTCAGTGGTGATATTGTGAATGTGTTACGTAATGCGGTTTTTGAACTCAGCTAAGTTCGCAGTCGGACCCCCGTACACAACATTTTGTCGGTAACCCCACAGCCAGAAGTCGCAAGGGTTCCAGTCAGGTGATCGTGGCGGCCAGGCTGTTGGAAAATGGCGACTGATAATTCTGTCATTTCCAAACTGCAGGTTCAACAACTGATTCACTGGTGTTGCAATGTGCGGAGGAGCGCCATCTAGAATAAAAATTGTGCTATCCACACATCCGCGCTGTTGCAGTGCTGGAATGAGCTGGTTTCGAAAAAGAGAGTCATGACGTGTCCCATTGACTGTACAGGTTACAGAATCCGAAGGACCAATCTCCTCGAAAAAGAAAGGGCCAACTATAAATGCTGCCGTAAACCCGCATCACATAGTAACTTTTTGAGAATGAAGAGGTAGTGGTTGCATTTGTAACGGATTCTCTCTTTCCCATATTCTGCAACTTTGAGTATTGACAGAAACTTTGAGATGGGAATGGGCTTCGTCTTTTCACAAAATGTCCCATGGCAATGTTTTGTCCACTTCCATTCGAGCAAGAAATTGAAGGGCGAACGCTTCTCGTTTTGGCAGGTCAGCAAGAACCAACACCTGAACCTGTGTAATTTTGAATGGATAGCATTACAAGATGTTTCGTAAAATTTTACGAACCGTGCTGACAGGCATGTCTAAAGTTTGGGAAATTCCCTGTGCACTGCACATTCCCAAAGCACTGGTTGACGCTTCCTGCAATGATGTAGCCACATCCTCCACTGACGTCGAAGCAATTGCTTTCCACCCTCTGCCAAATTTTATGTCAAATGAACCCGACTCTTCGAATGTATCAAACATCTTCTTCAGACCGAATGCAGTCATCGGACCAGAGCCGCTTCTTAAACCCTTTAAAGTCCTTAAATTATTGAATGCAATTGCCGAAAATTCACCGTTCTAATAGAAAAGTTTCACAAACAGAGCCCAATCCTTCATTGATAGAGTCATGACTACCTTCTCAGACGCAGAATAACGTAAACTGCATGTCCACCGCCTGTTTATCACCAGTGTAATGTGCGGTGCGCATGTCACATTTTTTAATTAGCATATCTTTTAAAGAAATCATTTTTTAGCATCTTATCACGAGTACAGTGTCATCTATCGGTCAACTTTTGAACTTTTTTTTCTTTCGCAAAACAAATTCCCATTGCTTCACGTATACTTGAATGAAATATCAGGTCATTCTGACCAGTGGTTCTTTTTTACAGCCTTTTGAAAGTGTAACGTTAATTATAATCACCCTGTATATAGATTTACTTATATATATTTATATTAGTAATAATAGCCCTGATCTCTCGGTAACGCTCTGACGTCACCAACAATAAAACTCGCGCCATAGCACTGCGAGATGTTAAACGGCATTATTTCATTCTAAGAGAATCAAAATTTCAGTAATATTAAATTTAAAAGAGTAATTGCCGTTCTAATTTCAAATTTAATAGCTCTAAAATAGTGAAATAAAATTTTCTATCGATTGATTTAAAATTTATCTCGCTATGATCAATGGTTCCCGAGAAATTTTAAATTATATTAATGATATATTTCAAATTAATTTCCGTTCTTTAATAGAAAGTAGTAAATTACGTCACTGGTATATCATGCGCGTGATATATTTTGGAAGCCACGATCCACTATGGATTTCACGGATGGGATTTTTGGATGCCACTATGATTTTTTGAATAAAGAAATATATAAGTAAAAAAAATTCCTGTCAAAAAGCATGTGTTTATTTTATTTGTTTTCAATCAATGTTAAACATTTCTCCCGCATATATATATTTTTAAACACGTCAAATTTGACAGGAAAGTTCTCGAATGAAGAGGTCATACCATGACGGGTGATTTTCTAGTATAGTTATAAAAACAAAAGAATGAATTTTTTATATTTATTTTAATTGATTTTCCAAGTTTACTTTTAATTTTGTATTAAAGAAAACATGATTTAGTGAGAAAAAATATTTCAAAATTGCTTGGTTTGGGCTGTAAAATTAACAATGTAAGAAAGAAATTATCTATTTTTAAATTTAATAATCGTCAAAAAAGAGTTTAAAAATTCACTATATACTACTTTCATATCTCATCCTTTTTTCGTTTTCGTCCACATCAAAGATTCGTAGTTCCGAAAATACAACCTCATGGCGCTACGGTCAAAGGAGAATTCTATGTTAAATATGTTGTCTTTAGTGTCTATGATGGTGAAAACTTTAGGTTTCCTACCATCCTCTAAACTTTCAAAGCCCACCATTTCGACACATTCACTGGATTTAAGTTTTTGTCGATTGTGGGTGTTGTTTCTCACTTAGTATAAGTACAATAAGTCATTGTTCTACGTCTATGTCTACATACATTCATGCCAAAGATCACTGAACTATTTCAATAAACACAACTGTAACAAAATAATTGTCGCTGATTATTAATCATTTATAGGAATTAGTCATTTGTCCAAAAGATAAATGACTAATTCTCACTAGGATTCCATCATAGAATTCAAAACATGGTTTACATTCCCTCCATGTTTTTAAATACTACCACTAATTTTAAAGAAAGAAAGGATTTAAAATTAGTCAAAGTAATATTTTTTTAAATGGAATTTTTACAAAAATTTAAAAACGCTGCTTTGAAATTTATGAGCGGCACGTGAAAGAAAAATGAGAACCCATGTATACCTGCCAGATAAGAAATCGAAAAGTTTGATTGATTGATTTGAGGGGTTTTTTGGGATTTTTAGCTGCAAAGGCTTTCATTCATGTATTCACAAAAGGTTCAAATTAAAAAATGTCAAAAAACTTCAGTTTGTTAAATATAGAAGTTTTATTCTAGAAATACATAAGCAAACGTTGCGCCCTCAGTAGTATAAATTTGAACTAGCCACTTTGGGTTCAGCCATTTCAAACGAAAAGCAACCTCAATGACGCGCGGATAAGTGCAAATTTATGTGCTCGGAACTTTGATTTTTTTCTGATTTATTACGGAATCATGCCAAGTAAGTCATTAAGAAATCTATATCAGACTCAACAGAAATCTAATCATTCAAGGTTCCTCGAGATGAAAACGTTACGATTAAAATGTGTTCTAATATTTTTATTTAATTTTTTTTTTAATTTTGTTTTGGTTTTTATATACAAAATAAATAACTCCAGATGTTTAAAAACTCGCCAAAAGTAAAGGCAAACACACTTCAGGATTACCACATTTGACGAGTAATCGCCCAAAAGATATTCCGCTTTGGCGGCGATCGGATTGGTTATTTACTTAGTTTTAATTATTACTACTTAGTGGGAAGTTTTATAATAGTTTACATATTATAATTCTTTTATCAGTAAAATTAAGATCAGATAGAGATTCCATGTTAATATAGATTTAATTATAATTTTTATTACAATTAATACATACATAATTATATTGTAGACATTGAAGGATAAAATTTTGTATCATTTTTAGATTATTTTAAATTTTCATGAATCAATTTAGGATGAGATTTTACAGTATGAAAATTGTTGCTGTTATTAGCTATCTAAATTAATGAAATCACAGAGAGGAAGAAACAGAGTTTTCAGTCCCATAAACACTAATAGTAACTCATTTAACATTGCATTCCATTTAGACTGTACCGCCATCATACGGAGCGCCGAAAACTAATTACAACGTTATTCTGACGTGGGCGAAAACGATTCCTGTTGTCATGACAACAATGAGGCATATACAGTACTTTTAACGAGTTTCGGGAAGATTATTAAATTTAAATTTCCTCGATATATTGTTAATTTTTCAACACAAATGCTATAATCCTGAAATAACATTTTTCTTAATCAGTTGGTTTTATTCTTTAAAAGAGAAAAATGATTTAAAAAAAAAATTCGAAGCATGAAAATTCTTTTTTGTTCGTTGTTCACCGCTCATTTAAAATATTTGGATATGGACGAGTTTTCTGTTTTGTTTAATTACATTAAAATGCGGTGACTACGTTATTCCTGTTTAATGCTAAGTCAATGAAATCTTCAACGCGGAAGTCCAGATTTTTAATGTAAATAAACGAGATAGAAAACTCGTTCATATAATTCAAGAATTATAAAGTATTTTTCAAATTATTAAAATACATTTACTCCTTCAAGTAAAGTTCTTGTTGATTATATAATATTTTTAATTCTACGGGAAATTACTTTTTTCTATTTAAGTTAATATTTTTTACAATTTCGTTCAGAGTTTTGTTAACTTCTACAATAAATTAACTTATATTCACTCTTACGAGTACACAAAGCTTCTCCAGTTTTTGAATAATGCTACCCCAGTAGCACAACAATATTTTAAAATATTTTGGATAATATTTAACAATATTGTGAATACCGAATGCCTTATCTAAATTTTTAAAAGTTTTGTAAACGTAAAATTTTTTCACAAGTACAATAGTTTTAGCTTAATAATTCATGTTATTTAAGATTTTATTTAAAAAAATTCAACGGAACAATTGTTCATAAAAAAAGCCGAATACTTTATAACACTGCATAATCAATATTGAAAATTTTATATTCCCTCAAGGTTGATCAATGTAGTGGTGACAATATTGAAAATACTACGTTTAATAACGTTGTCCAATGTAGCGCTGAAAATATTGTAAATTCTACGCTTAACTACGTTTATAAATGCAGTGACAAAAATATTGTAAATTCTGCATTTACCAATATAACACAACGTTTCATTAGTCCGGGTTTTTTTTTTCTCTTAGTGACCATACGACTGAATATGTTTGAATATATTTGGTTTGATTCTTTGTCTCTGTTTTAAAAAAACATCCAATTTTTAATAAAATCTCCTAGACCGTCCTTATTTTTTATTAATTCAATTAGTCAATGGTAATTTGAAAAAACTAACTATGTATTTTAATAAAAAATATTACCTTTGAAAAATTCTCAATCCCAAATTTTACTAAATATAGAACATGCCAAAATTATCTTGTTTAAGAAAATTATCAGTTACTATGAGCAACTCGCACTTTAAAGAAAACTATATATCAACTTTTTCTTAATGTTGAATTTTAACGTTCATAAACATGAAGTAACAACCTTAAAACAGTCAAGTTGTTTGAAAAATAGCATGCTCTTTTTTATCCATGCTTTTAAGAGTGTATTAAAACTCTAGTTTCATGAATTTATTCCACCCTTGAAAGCTTAGGTACTAACACGAAAATCTCTCCTTGTTTGACTTCATAGTATTCTCAACTCAAAATTATAAAATTTATAACATCAAGAAGACAATTTAAAATAGATGTGGAGATGCAAGAAACTTCATGCTTACCACAATCTGGTTTACCAATCTATCTTCGGCGTCGAGTCTCTTATGGTTTGGTGGATAAGGTGACAGGTTAGCAAGCAAAGCTGTGGTTTGGAAGTCAAGGACTCGTATGCTATCAACAGTATGTCAGTTTGAAATAATTCAAATGATTGCGGTAGTTTTTTTAAATCTCTAAGTAAGTTGTTCTTTTCTTATTCACTTTAGTCCTCAGCTAGACCAAATCCAAAGAAGTCCTTCTAACCCACAGAAAATCAATACTGAGCGAGCGATTCATGATGCCTACTATAGGCGAACGATTCATGGTAAAGGAGGAGTGTGCAGCATCTGTTGGCACTAGACTTGGGCGCCCTAGGGAAGAAGTCTGACTTTGTCCATTGCCTTCATGCTTTAGTTGGCCATGATGTAATGACCTTCACGCCTTGGGTGACCCTGTCAGGAGAAAACACTCCAGACGTACATCGCCCATTCCACCCAGGACCACCCCCGCCACGATGAGGCAGCATAATAGGACTTGGGGGCTCTAATAAGTAATTAGGTTTATTATTAGGAATATTTATAATTTTGGGGAAATAAATAGTACGTTATTGAAACAATATTGAACTATATTGTATAATATTGCTCAATACTGAAGTCGAATATTGAGCAATATTGGAAAATTCTTACATTTTACACTGTTGCAATATCGTAACACAATATGATACAATATTTATTTTTCGAATTCTACAATATTGGGTTGGGTGGTAAAGAGCACATCCAGAGGATAGAACTTTTTTACTCCGATTTATGTTCCTCTGCCATGCCTGATATTACCTCCCTCTTAGCAAAGGGATATTACGGTGTTGTTCTATATTATGATTGCTGTACGATATCGTAGCAATATTGTAGAGCATCTTCTCCTATTTTAAAATAATTACTTCGTATCATTATTTTGCAGTCAGTATGTCCTCTTCAGAAATTAGAAAGCAATACATTTTCTTGCCCATTATTTATTATGTTAATAGCCTAAGGAAAATTCCTTATTGAAAACGCTTACAGGACTGCAATATATGCTAAAAGCATGAATGAGTTCCTTCAAGAACAAGAAAATTTGCTACATTTTCTTAATAATTACTTCTTGCAACAGCATTTATATTTACCTGAATCAAAAGAAAGGTTTAGTATCTATATTTGTTTTCCTACATTACTTTACAAAAAAAATTATCAATATTGCTCTACATGTCTTTCTACATTGCTTTGCTAAAAAAATGTGTCACTATGTTTATGCATAAAATCTTTTATTCTATATGCTAACAACTCAAGTAAAAGGAGACATTGATAATGCATTTTTAAATTAAGTTTTAATATATAACTCTAAATTTCAAAATAGTAATTTAAGAGCTCTAAGGTTAATAAAATTTGCTTTGCAAAATATGAAACTTCGAAAGTTTGTAATATTACAATAATATTTCGTCTTTCATAAGCATCTTCGCTTTTTTTTTTAGATTAAAACCTAAAAATACCTACTTTAATTTGCTTTGATGTCTGAATGGTGAACCTTTTCACACATGAACTAATTGAATTTTATCCATGCTAATTTTATTTTCCATTTAATATTAAATTATTTAAAGAATGAATCAAAATTTGACTAATTGGCTGTCAGTCAGATCAAACATTACAGGAGTTTAATTTCTTTTCTTCCATGAAAGAATGTTACATACTCACTAATTACAAAATTGCATGTATTGATTAAAATCCAAAAATAAATAAATTTTTTTCAGTGAAAAAGTTCCAGAGAAAACAGAATTAAGTTTATTTTCCATAGCAACATATAAAATAGAAACAGTGCACCATAATTAATAGAAACAGTATTTATTACATTGAAATAAATGTTCTTATATATGAATGCTTTAACATTCACCTTCTAAAACGCTAGAATAGAAAATTTTATGCGAAGAGTCCTTGAACTCTACCAACAATCCAGAGAGTTCATAATACACATCATGACAAACAATTTCGAGCAAGAGACCAGGGTCGCAATCCTGTATTTAGTCTGAAACATAAGGACATCGCAGCTGCCAAAGAAGTGGTGTAAGTAGAGCTGGATTCACGCATTATCACGTCCTAGGCCAAAGCATATTCTGCTCTCCGCTTTCAGAAAACCTCATAAACAATTTTCAATTTTCTATACAATTGTTTATTTTTGGAACATATAAGGACTTTATAATCTTTGAAACACGTTAATTTTTTTATTCAAAATTATACTACTCATGATATAATATAGCATAACATTAACACCTATAAAAATAATCCATCGTATTTCCTAAAATCTTCTTAAATACCTCCTAGAAGTTCTTCGTAAGCGCTTTTGTCCGTGAATAGGCATGAAGGATAATTGAAGTGGATAGATCTTATTAAATCTATTTCAATGCAAAGAAGTGCAAGGACAAGAAACGATAAACTCCACAGAAAGCAAAAAATGTACAGCTCAGTATATTTAATATACCGAATGTACAGGGTGACTTTTAATGAACCTACAACTTTTAATTAAAATAACTCTTGGGTCTTTGCAGATAGCACTACAAACATTTTTTATTGAAAACAACATGGAAAAGGATTTTAATGCAGAATGCTTTCAAAGTAAAAACCGTCAGAGGTGACACAATAGAGCAACATAGTCACAAAGTTGTCAGTTACAAGTTCAAGAGTTTTTCTTTTAGTTCTTGCAACTGAGTCAGTTATGGACCGGTTGAGGCTAATAAGGTCTGTTGGCTTCTTTTTATACACCAAATCTTTCGTATGACCCCAAAGAAAGAAATCACTTGGATTCAGAGTTGGTGAATAAGGTTTGCCAATGCAATGCACCAAGATAACTGTTTGGGTATTGATAGGCGATAACTCGGATTCCAAACACACTGCTAATGGTGTCAAACATACTGTCTGTTCTATGCGGAGGGGCACCGTCATGTCCGTTTGTTTCAGTTAAAAGTTGTATGGTAATTAAAAGCCCTGTAAAATTATAAAATATCAGCTTATATGGCCCTTTCAAAATATTTCTGAAAACTTTAAAAATATTTGGTTTTTATTTCTTCTGTATATGCGCCCTACGTTGGCCCTATGGAAAGTCTGGGTGTAAGAGTGGGCTATTGCATAAGGGATCATGTTGCTTCAAAACTGGATTTTAATATAAATAAAACTGCTCAGAGAATGCGTACTAAAGACGGGTTTGTGAAGTCATGATCTGAAGAACTGACAGTTAGTGAATTAGGTTCGTTTACACTAAGCAGATTATTGTTCCCAAAGGCAATGCCTACCTCAGCATGATTATGTGACCAGACGTCAGGCATTTAAGTTTGCCACATTTCGGAATGCATTCCAATATTTTTTTTTCAAAGTCGTTTTGGAATCCAAAAACTTGTTTCATTACTGTACCTCATTTCGCTTTTTGTGAGCGTTTTTTACGACTACCCTTTTATTTTTGATCATCGCTTGTTCTTACACTTTATTCTATACTTACTGTCCAAGAAAGTAAAAAGTAATATTAATATGGGAGATTAAAATGAGCTGGAAAATTACGCTTCGTCCCTCTGAATTCTACTTTGTTAATTTGCATTTACTCCTATTGAAGATACCAAATATCAAATTAATTGAAGGAATATAATTTCTATAAAAGAAAACTATCTGTGAAGTAGATTATTATTATTTTTTAATTTTTGCAATTAATTAATTTTAACAACAACTTAAATACCTTTATTAGGTCTTATAGCAAGATGTTATTATAAATGACAAATACTCAAAGTAATGCCACATGATTTTATTAACAAGCATATTAATTTACAAAACATTCGAAATACATAAAATTTCACATATTTAATGTATTTTTATTTAACACATTAATTTTCCATTATTAAAATGCCTCTATATGACAAATGAAACTATATAATCAACGTTAAAAAATTATTTCTGCGTTCATATTTCATACAAAACTTATAAATATAGGTGAAATTTCTATAGGATTAGCCGCCCTTGGCGACCAGCTTGTTCGTCCGAAATACTGGCTTTCCTGGTTTTTAACATTTTATTATGGGTTTTATTATTATTAGGTTTATCTATTTTAAATTACACATTTGTCATTTGATAAGACTGAAAATTGAGAATTTATTAGAAATAGACATATTTTACCAGATGTAATATATTTTTATAAGCGTTCTCTCGAATAAAAGCATTTTAATACTGTTGCAATTTAAGCAACATTTATATGAACACGGTGTTAAAGAAATATCTGTCGAAAATGAAAGATCAGGTGAGGAATACAGAAACAAGTCATC